>PVJH01011249.1:0-69740 GCA_004026705.1 Nesogale talazaci | reverse complement strand
GGGCATCAAGGAAAATAATTGTTTTTATTTTTCTGGTAAGGTTTCCCAATTGAAAATTTGAGTGCCCAGATCTGGTACCCAATACAGCTATATTAGAATTACGCGTCTTTTCAGAATACCATTTCTAAGAGCTAAAATGCATCTTCTTGTAGGTAATTTTCTAACCTGAATGAGTAACGTGTCATTTGTTTTCGGATACTTGATAATGAATGGGAAGGGGAGTATCATGTTTTCTTTATCTGGCGTTTGACAGCTGTTAACCAGTGAAAAGAGGGATTAAATTCTATACAACTGGATCACTTCAAACAAAACCATGCTGCCTTTTATATAGTATTAAATGAAATGCTTGGCATGATGTGTGTTGTATTATTGAGAATTATGTTTCTTTTTTTCAATGATTTTATTGGGGGCTCTTACAGCTCTTATAACATTCAATACATCATTTGTATCAAGCATAATTGTACACATATGACGTATTCATTTCCAAATATTTTCCACTTGAGCCCTTGGTATAAGCTCCTGCTCCCCTTTCTCCCCCTTTTTTAATGAATCATTTTATTGGGGGCTCTGAAGTACACCATATATGTACTTTTAAGTGCAGGAAGACATTGATGCTTACAAGATAAAAGAGTCACCACCATGATATATAGTGAAATTGGCATATTGATCTTAGTATTATAGAATCCATCAAATGATATTTTATAAAATTTTACTCAAAAATATTTACTTAAAAATATTTTGAATATTTTTGTTTGTTTTTTGTGATTATCACTGCCTCCTGGTGGGAGTAGGAGGCCCAACCTTGCTCCTGGAGAGCTGCTGCTGGATTTGAACCACCAACCTTGTGGTCCACAGTCCCTCACACAACCACCAGGGCTCAGCCCAATATTTTGAATATTGACTTGTGACAAAACACGATTGCATGACCGACATTACCTTGCTATGGTAGCAATGGGCTGTTCTTAACCCAGTATCATGTTTGATACGTTACCTATTATTTTTGTTGCCTAGTTGATTATGCATAGTGACCCTATGTGTCCCACATGAATGGAACCCCATCTGGCCTCGCACACCCTCACAATATATGAGCCCATTGTTGCGGACACTGTCAATCCATCTCATTGAGGATCTTGCCTATGATAGGACTCTTTTTCCCTTCTTGCATTGGGTTAGCAGGAAAAATATTTTTCAGGTTGCAACTGCCCTTTTTGTTTTTTACTTCCATATTGTGTTCATGAAAACTTATTTGAGTTTTGGGGGGTGCGGTGGGAAGGTTGCTGTTAGTGGTGGTGTTTTGTTGTTAAAAATGAGTCGTGGGGCTGAGCCCTGTTGGCGTAGTGGTTGAGTGCGGGACTGCAGCCCATGGACTTGGCGGTTCAAATCCAACAGCGGCTCTCCAAGAGCAAGGCTGGGTAGCTTCCACGACCATCAGAGGGCAGTGATGCCCCCACCCCCAAAATAAAAAGAGTCCTGGAAGGAGTGAGGCAGCGTGGTAAAGAGTGAGAGTGAATGGAGACATTGCACTCAGCAAGTTAGTAGCTGTGTGGACCAGGGCAAATTAGTTACCTTCTCTACTGTGGCAAATGTTAAATTTTGGGGGTACTCGGTGGTAAAAATGCAATAAGTGTTAAACACATGAATAATATAATTACTATTCATTAGAGTATTATTATCATTATTGCATGTGGCACAAGTAGTTTAAGTTGTGAACTTAACATACTCGTACTTGTGTCTGTTTCCTTTGTGTATTTGTAATACAGAGCATACGGACTGTGCTGTAATCTGGGATCAGGCGTCTCACTGACCTAATTGTTCAATTCCATGAAAAAATAGCAACTGTTCTATTGTTATGAATAAAAACTTCAAAGACAAATACTCATGCAATAACAAGGCATCGAAATTAAATTCACTCCAGTGTTATATATTTGAGTGCTTACCATATGTAAACAATAGCTATAATCCACAGATATATAAGGTACATTTCCCATCTTCAAATACAATTCATTTAACAAGAAGGATAAGGGAAGCAAAGAGGAAATCTGCTATTTTAAGCCACCAGGTAGATGGAGGGCAGGATATCAGGAGAAATAGTTCAAGTTAGACGAGTAATAGAAACAGAATGAGCCCGAAACCAGGTTACACACTTTGGGATGTCCAGACATAGTAAATTGGACTAGACTTGGGTAGTTGTTAGGTTGTTTCATAGTCAGTGGTCCCTAAGTTGGCAAAGAGTATTGACTATTCTGGGGACTCGGAAGAATGAGAACGAACAAAGTTCGGAGAGAACGCCAGCCAGAATGCTCCTTAGAAATAAGCCTGAGAGGCCTGAGCCCCGGTAGGGTAATGGTTGTGCACGGGACTGCGGCCCACTGGGATGGAGGTTCAATTCAGTTCCACAGGGGCAAAGGCTGGGCCTCCTACTCCCACTACCAGAGGGCAATGATGCCAAAAAAAAAAAAAAGAAGAAGGCTGGGGACATGTCATCTCATGTCCTTTGGACATGTTATCACGAGGACCAGTCCCAAGAAAAGGGTATCATGGTTCATTATTCCACAAAGCTAATTTTCCTGGAGTGTTGAAAGACCAACAATGAGGTAGACTGATACTGTGCTGCAACTCTGGCTCAAACATAGCAACCATTGTGAGAATGGTGCAGGACGGGGCAGTGGTGTTTTTGTTTATTCTTGTTATTCATAGGGTCACTGTGAGTTGGAATGGACTTCATGACATCTGACGAGAAGTAAAGTTTGCAGCCTACATTTATTTGTTCTATATGACTAAACTCTTAAGTCTCTATAGTCATCATACTTGCTAAAAGCTCAGTACAGAGCACACAAAGAAGTGTAATTCCTACTTCAATAAGAGAGGCACGAACACCTCATGAAGAGATCACTAAAGATATAGGTAGTGTAGCAAAGGGTGGCTAAGAAATCAGATAGTGCCGTGCTATCAGAAAGCCATGAAAAAATAGCAACTGTTATTTTTCTATTGTTGTGTTATGTTCTATTGTTATGAGTTAAAATTTCAAAGTCAAATAGCCAAGGCATCAAAATTAAATTCACTTCAATGTTGTGTATTTGTAATATATATGTAATAAAGTAGTCCACAGATATATAAAGTACATTTCCCATCTTAAAGGATTGTATCCAAACAAGCAGTCACCTAAATGAGGCACCAAGCAAGTCCATATCGAAGAAGCACATTAGCCTGTGTGATCCGGGGGTTGTAAATAATAAAATCCAAATCCAAAAGAGGGAACAGTACAATAATTAAATATAATAGCTTACATTTGTGATACCTGGCTTGCAAAAAGCTATGAATGCCAGTGGAAGCCCCAAATCCATTTGCAGTGTTCCCCACATGGATGAAGCCTCTGGTGAACCCCCTCTGACCATAGTCCAGGGATGTGAGGAGTCTTGTAGCCAGACAGAGAGCATGATCATGACAGACACAGGTAGGTTAGTGGCACCTGATCATTTGATCTCCCTTCTGACGCATTTTAAAGTTTTTAATAATTTCTGTTTTGTATTTGATTGAGGTTCTTTGTTCTCTTTGATTTGGGAATTTTTTTGTTTCTTGTTTTTGTTATATGTATATTTTTCTGAATGAAATCCAGATAGGCAAATCTGTAAAGAAAGAAACTAGATTCCTATTTACCTGGGAGCATGGTCGGGAAGGTTGGGCGAAGTGGGGAGCTAACAACAAGGACTACACGAAAGAAGAAAATGTTCTCAAATTAGTTGTGATGCTTGCTCAGTACTTCTTAATTTGCCAAACTATTGAATTGCCTGATAAGTGAATTATATGCCAATAAAACTATTTTCTAAAAGAGAGAGGCATGAACAAAGGATGACAGTTATGAGCCTTAAGAAGTGAAAAGCTTTATCCTGTGAGGGAAGTTTTTCAAAAGCTCCATGGAAGAACAATTCAATTGAGCTTCCAAAGGATGCTTATGGTTTCAGGAGAAGCTTAGGACATTGAAGCTGTAAATGCCCCCTGCTAGGTCGTGGTACCTGCAGGAGGAGCAGAGAGTGAGGAATGGGCATGATATTCTCATGACAGAATTCCAGCTCAGTAAGAAGATAGGTTATATGTAGAGGTTGTAATTGGGGGATAAAATGTGAGAGCTAAATTGCTGCCCAATCTCTGGATGCCTTTAATCATGACGGCTTCTGGAAGATTTTTTTTTTTAACATGAAAGATGTTAAAGTTAGTAATGGTAGGATGATATAATTGGATTATCCTCCAGTAGCTTCATTTGTATACTTATTGAATTCTTGATTTTGTTTCTTTCAGGAAGTTCATGATCTGTTACAAGACTATGAGTTAAAGTATTGTTATGTGGACAGAAATAAACGAACAGGTAGGATTTCAGTTCTAAGCAGCTGATTTATTTTGATTCTACATATAACCATTCCAGACCAAAAAAAAAGATAACCTGTTTATGCTTAAACTGGTCTCTGAAAAAATTTTCAATCATGTCAGTTAAGTATCTTAAACTTTGTTTGATCGTCTGGATGGAGAGGCTGAAGAGATTTTACAATGAATGGGTGTTCTCTCTGGACTCGATGGTCCTCCAGGCAAACGTTCTTGTAGGGTTGGAAGATGTTGCTATGCCTTTGGTGGTGGTTTCCTTGCATGTGCCAGACGAGAAGAGCATGTTTCTTTGAACTGTAGCATGACACGTGGTGTGGGGAGATGTCCCGCTGAGAACCACCACTTGAGAAACATTGCTGATTGGGTGACATGACAGGCAGAGTTTCCTGGCTGTTTAAACTCTTTCTCTCTCTCTAGCTCTGCACCTCGTTGTCATTGCTGTTGTCCTTGGATTTGGGGAGTGAATGCACATGTGGAGCAACTCCACTGCAAGTTCAAATGTAGGGGGAGGGGGAGGGGGGGAAGAAACTTTTAGAGAGCCATGGGTGTATAATCTGGGGATTGCCCTGATAAGTCTTTTTAATGGAGGAGGGCTCTAAACATCATAAATAAAATTGCACAAAATCTTTGTAATATTTCCTTTACAACAATAGATAACAAGCTGTCACTTTTCAGCCTTTTAGCTAAGATCAAGTGTAGTAGCAATGGATAACAAGTTGATATAATTTTTAGTTTTGTAAGGTTTATAAATATGTGTTGCATACTAGTTCATAGATTTTTAAATCTTATATATGTATCATGATTTAAATTTTGCAAGTTTTCATATTACATATTTATTTACTTTTTCCCATGTATTCATTTCTTGATACTGAAATAACTTTATTAGTTAGACAAGACATATTTAAAATTGTTTCACAGTTTCAAAAGTAAACAGCATTCCAAAGATCATAATCTTGTGGGGTTTTTTAATACTATATTGTCCATCAAAAGTAAATCACATTGTATGTAGGTGTATTGCTTCAATCTAATTAATCTTATTGAAGAAAACCATTAAATGAGTTAGAGAATGAACTGACCTCTGGGGGAATTTTAGTTTCAGGTTGTAGTTGTTATTTGCTCTAATTAAATTGTTTCAGATCCTTGTTATAATACCGCAGGCTATTTGGAATGTGTGTATGTGTGCTTAAGAGTTTCACTATATGGTCCTCAAATATTCTGTTGTTATTTATATTTTAGTATATATATGTATGTATACTAAAATAAAAGCATGTGTATATTTTTAGTAGTATATATAGCACATATATTTTAGTATATATGTGATTACTAAAATAAAAACTAGAGAAAAAATAAAAGAGTATTTTAGTATCTTAGAGTGAAAATCTTTAAATTATTCTCATTTTAAAAATCTGAATTAGTGATCATTGAAACTTGTTCGGTGCAGGGTGGTGGTGGTGGTGGGGTCAGCGTTGAAAACAAACAGTGGAAGAGAAATGAAAACATCAGGGAAAATATGTATTGCATATGGTAGGGGTTAATAGTCTTTTCATTTAATCTCTGTGTGTTTTGGCTATCCAATCATGGTTGTAAAATGTATTTCTTACTGAGGGACTTGGTCAGAAATGAAAAACATTAGCTTGTTGTCTGACTCATCCTGTTTCTTTCCAGCATTCGTTACTTTATTGAATGGGGAACAAGCCCAGAATGCAATTCAGACGTTTCATCAGTACTCCTTTCGAGGAAAAGAGTTGGTGGTTCAGCTCCAGCCCACAGACGCTCTGCTGTGCGTTACCAACCTGCCCATCTCTTTCACATTAGAGGAGTTTGAAGAACTTGTTCGTGCTTATGGAAACATCGAAAGATGCTTTCTGGTCTACAGTGAAGTGACTGGCCATTCCAAGGGCTATGGCTTTGTGGAGTACATGAAAAAGGACTTTGCGGCCAAGGCTAGACTGGAGCTCCTGGGTAAACAGCTGGGAGCGTCCTCGCTCTTCGCACAGTGGATGGATGTCAATCTCTTGGCCCCGGAGCTCATTCATTCCAAGTGCCTTTGTATAGATAAACTCCCCAGGGACTACGGCGACTCGGAGGAGCTCTTGCACTTTTTCTCCGGTGTTCACAAACCTGTGTTTTGCCAGGTATGTATTTTTAAAGTATCCATGCCCTTGTGTGGGTTCCTTTGAGTCCATGATGACCCTGGCACAGCAAAAGCAAACCCTGCCGGGCCCTGGCCCTCCTCACTCTGCCCCTGTGCCCCGTCCGTGTTGCAGCCGTGGGGACCATACATCTCTCTGGGGGATTCTTCTTTTGTGTTGCCCCACTGTGTCGATAGAAATCTTACAAAGTCAGCATGTGGGTATCAGTTTGTGCACCCCAAAATGACTTTGTTCCACCTGTCAATATCACAGTCATCTAATCCTGCTGTAGACAGTAAGAAAGACTTTAATCCTCTGAGAGATTGGAAATAGATTCCTTTCTTTGAAGGGCCAAACCACAGTGTGATGTATTTATGAGGATCAGTAAAAAAAGTATGGCTACAGAATCATAGAAACCTCTATTAAAGTAGAATAACAAAATGTGAGGCCGTTGTTCCTCAGCTGATCCACCTTCTAGGCCTTTCTGCTTCTGAAGGCCCTGTTTTCATCCCTCTGATCTGTTCCCAAAGAACACCGCCCTCTCTGGTCTGCACCGGCCATAAGTTGTTCCTTTGAAATGCGCTTTGAATTTCAGGAACAAAAAGAGACCTCTAGAGGCAAGATGGGGGCTGCAGAGAGGATGAGGTAAGGTTCTCCCCACCCCAATTCTCAGAGGACAGCCCTGGCTACTCCTGAAAAATGCGTAGGTACATTGTTGTGACTGGAGAACATTCCTCAGTGCAACTTTTTTTTTTTTTCACTGTGGCAGTTTTCAACTCTCTTAAAATCTTTTTAGAAGGCTATGTCCTGTTGTCCTTTTAAGAAAAAAAAATCTTATCAAGATTACTTTATGGGGAACCCCCCCTCCAAAAAATCCCCCCAAACAGGTTCCATCACTTTCAGAGCTGACCTCTCTGCTCTGAACGGAACTAGCCCCACAGATCCCCCTTGGACGCCTCTGCTTTGATTGGGTCTCTTTTTGAAGGCACGCTGGTGGTGGTGTAGTGGTTATGACTTGGGCTGAGATTCTGGAAGTCAACAGTTCAAAGCCACTCTCCAGTCCCCAGGAGAAAGGTGGGGCTTGCTACACTCATAAAGAGTTACAGTCTCAGAAATTCACGGACCCCTTGTCCTCCGGGGTCTCGGGAGTCAGCACCGATGGCAGTAACACCTTTGCTTGTTTCACTAACTTACATGCTATACTGAGAGAACTTGTCTGCAGCCAAGCGCTGACCTTAGAGTCATGTTCAAAGGTGCTGTGCCTGGAGTAAACGCAGGTGTGGATGTACCAAATCCTGAGTCAAAATGCTTTTTTGGCTTGCCCTCATGTTCTGTATGTAGCTGCTCGCCTTACAGCTCTGTAGCAGCTCAGAGAAGCTTGCTCTCTCTCTCTCTCTCTCTCTCTCTCTCTCTCTCTCTCTCTCCCCCTCCCTCCCTCCCTCCCTCCTTTCTTCCTTCCCTCCCATGTCTGTATTCATTTCTTTCTTCTTGGCCTTCTCACTTCCCACCCCCTTTCCTTCCCATGTCCTTTGTCTTCTTATTCACCCTCCTTTTATCCCCTTTCTTCTTCTTTGGAGTCTTGGTGGCATAGTTTGGGCGATTCAGACACTCCAGCCCTTCTGGGAGAAAGCTGACCCTCTGTATGCCCATAGTTCCATCTCGGAAACCTCCAGGGGCAGGCAGTTCTAACCTGTCTGTGGGTTCATAATGAGTCAGAATCGACTTCATGGCTGTGAGGTTTTTGTTGCTGCTGTTTTATTCTTAATCATGCATTGGTAATTTTGGTAGTTGGAATGTGTATATATATATATACACACACATATATACATATATATATGATAAATGCTATCATCTTACTTTTTCACCTTTCCAAGAGAGGTATCAAAGATAGCATCCCAAAACTTTATGATGCTGGCCTATTTTGTGGCAAGTTTCTTATCAAATCTTTGCCCAGGCTTTGGAAGTTGCTTTATCGGTATGCTATTCTTAAACTTGAAGATGAGGATAGTGATATTCTTTGAGAACACATAACTTTTTTGACCTTTAGTTGAGGTCTTTGAAGCCAAAATGAGGACATAAAACCATGTATAACAAATTATATTTTTATGATGTATTTCAGAGATGGGAGGATACCTCAGAGGCTTCACACATGGTACAAAACTATTTGCTACAAATGTTTTAGGCCGGCTATTTATTGTCTGCTAAAATACTTCTAAGTGCAGGAAGATTAATTACATCACAAGTTAAACCATTACATCCGAGAGCGGCTCTCCCATTGAACTGAAATTGTCCTCTCCAAAGATACAGATGCTTGGATATAAAGTGATTTTGCCTTTTGGAAAATTTAATGTAATATTACAATTTATGTGAGTATGAGTGCCATAATGAACCAGGATTAGTAACACACTTAAAATTTTTTTCAAAATACTTATATAAAATAACTGCATGGTGATTCTTTTGCAGTGCATCTATGAAAATTCATGCTCCTGGATTTGAACTGCCAACCCAGTGGGCCGCAGTCCCACACACAACCACTACGTCACCGGGGATCAACCCCAAAATTTAGAGTTTTTTTGATGATGGTGGATTGTAATGAACTATACTGAAGGCAGTCTCTTTTCTTGTACTAAAAGAGAACAAACTGACTTAATGTGTTCTACACATTTGATTCTAAAGTCCCCAAACCCCCAAACCCACTGAGGGTGAGATGATTCTTACAGATAGCATCCTGATAGCACAGAGTGGCCTGCCCCCCACGCTCCTAGGGTTTCCAAGGCTGACAATCATCATGGGAGCAGACTGCTGCATTTTTCTCCTGCAGAGCTGTGGTAGCTTAGCAACAGAGCACTTTAATCTCTGTGCGACCAGGACTCCCTCAGCCCCCCAGGTCCAGTTTGGGTTATAAGAACAATTGAGTTGCTAAAGGAGGGTCTGTTTCCTTTTCCCCAGATTGCTGGGTAAAAGAACGCAAGAAAAAGGCATTTGAGGACAATTTTTAAAAGCATGAAGAATGTGAAGGAAGAAAAATCAATCTGCTCCACTCATACAAGAAAGTAGAAGGAAGTTAAGGCCCAGAAATAGGAGAAAGGAAATGAAACCAAGCCCAGTTAATTGTAACATTAACTTATGAGATGCCGACCCCAATAGATGGATAGGAAGTGTGGGCTTGTCTTCACAGAGGTGTGTGTCAGGCTGTCACATTTGTCACCGCAGAGTGTAAATGTAGTGAAGACACCTCAGACATGTTCTCACCCTAGAAGCTTTGGGGTCTTTGTACCAGTCTGACAGATCCAGGACTTTAGTCTATTTTTACAGGTAGGGGAGGGGCGCGGGCTTGAAAGCTCCCTGGCAGGAGTTTACGGAAGGCACCTTCAGAAATAAAGGCTGTATGTTGCAAATGGCGCTTTAACAAACCCGGGCACAGTTTTCTTAAAATAAGGTTTGCTTTCATACGCTTGGAGCCTGGTGGTGTCATGGTTATGGATCCGACTGCTAATTGCAATCGAAGTTCCTCCCCGACCAGCCAGCTCCTCTGAGGAAGGAGAAGACTTCTGACAATCTCAGACGCTCAATGCGGGCAGGTCTACCCTCCTCCCTCTGAGTTGTCCTCAGAGTTCAATGGCTGTAAGCTTTGTTTGAGTTTTCCTTTACTCACTAGCCCTCGTGGCCTAGTGTTGACCACAAGGTCAGCTGTTCGAAACCACCTGTGATATATGTGTATATATCTAAGTGATATATATGATACATGATAAATTTTATTATATTATTTATATATAAATATACTGTACATTAATATATAAATTGGAAACCTGTGACAAAATATTAGGATAGAGTAGTTAAAAATCTTTTAAACAAAAATTCACCAGAGGGCAGTGAAGCATACTGAGCCTATCCACATGTACAATAAAGTGCCTGTTGCCAAGGGATGCAGATAGGGAACTATTTGGTCAAGTGTATGAAAAGAGAAAAAAATGAAAGTGAAACAAAAACTCACTACCAAGGAGTCCCTTACAACTCACAGTGACCCTGTAGGACACAACAGACCTGCTCCTGGGGGTTCCAAGTCTGTAAGTCTTTTTTTTTTGGGGGGGGGCATCACCGCCTCTGGTGGTCTTGGGCGCTACCCAGCGCTGCTCCTGAGAGCCACTGCTGGATTTGAACCGCCAAGCCTGCTGGCCGCAGTCCCGCACTCAACCACTTACGCCACTGGGGCTCAGCCCGACTGTAAGTCTCCACAGGAAGAGAAAACCTCCTCTTCCCTGACTCATAGTGACCCTAGTGAATGTGTGTGCCCATCCATATAGTGTGCATAAAGTGAGTCTATACATATCTATAGTGAGTGTAGATATGTGTATTCACATGTAGACGCATATCTACCTGTACATACTCACTGCCATCAAGTCAATGCCATAACTACCCTAGAGGGCAGGGTAAAGCTGCCCTTGTGAGTTTCTGAGACTGTCACTGTTCACAGGAGTAGAACGCTCTTTCTCCATTACATATACACACACACACACACATACACACACACATATAATGTCTAAGGACTATAGTCATTTGGGTTTTGATTTTTAAAACGAAGTATAAAGATCAAAGGACTGAAGAGAAAAAACACGACGGAATCTTGTCTTCAGAAAGAGTCTGTGAAGCTTTTACTTTCAGAGGGGAGAAGTGCCTTCTTATGAAAAGCGTCATGCTCTATAGTGCATTCATTCTTGGATTTGGATGTTATATTATTGTAAGTATAAATATCTAGTACCAGACCCTCCCTTTTAACGGAGTGCATTACATTACGTCAGCTTGCCCAGGATGAAGGGAGTTATGTTGGCGGCTTTGCAGTGGTTGAATATGACACGGCAGAGCACGCTGAGGAGGTTCAGCAAGCAGCTGCCGCCATGACCATCAAGGGCAGCCAAGTCCAGGTCTCCTTCTGTGCCCCAGGAGCCCCAGGGCGAAGCACCTTAGCAGCCTTGATAGCAGCTCAGCGTGTGGTAAGCTACCCCATCCCGCCTCAGGCTGTAGATAGAATGCTATTGTTCCTTTTCTTATGCAGTCCATAATTTCTGCCATTCTTTTCTTCACTCTCAGGGTCATTTCCTACAGTTTTCCCTTTGCTGGCTTAGACTTGCAGTTTCCCATTCTGAACTGGTCTAGTCACCTACTTCTGACAGCAAGGCGCCTGTGCCTTCCTGGGGAAAGCCAGTGAGGTGGTTTGAGGCCACTGCAAACACATGGCTGGTTTGATCGCTGGTCCCTCGGTGTTCCCAACAGACAGCGCACAGCTGATCAGCTCTTTTCCATTTTCAGCCCCAGTTATCTCAAACCTTCATTTTATTCTCATTTCTCGATTCCCATTTTCTTTTTTCTTTTTAAAATCACTTAATTGGAGGCTTGTACAACTCATCACAATCCATCCATTCATCCACTGTGCCAAGCACATTAGTATATTTATTGCCATCATCATTCTCAAAACACTTTCACTTTACTTGAGCCCTTGGTATCAGCTCCTCATTACTCCCCCACCCCACCCTTTCCCACTCACCCTTCCTCACAACCCTTGATAATTCATTCTTTTTCTGCTGTCCGGTGGTGGGAGTAGGAGGTCCAGCCCCACTGCTGGAATTGAACCTCCGTCCCAGTGGGCCGCAGTCCCTCGCACAACCACTATGCCACCGGGGCTCAGCCCGATAATTCATTCTTATTATTTTTTCATGTCTGACACTCTCTAATGTCTCCCTCATCCACTTTTCTGTTGTCCGTCCCCTACGGAGGGGTTCTTTGTAGATCCTTGTGATCGGGTCCCTCTATTCCCCTTTTCTCAGATGTTTATGACTCTTACTATATAAAAGCTGGTCTCATTCATTCAGCTTTTCTCACACCCACCAGCACATACTCCCATGTACGACTTCCTCCTCTGCCCTGGGGTAATACAAACTGTTAGCACACATGCAGCTAACCAGATGGTTGGAAGTTTGAGTCCACCCTTGAGACATTTCTGAAGGAAGGTGGCAACCTGCTTCCCCAGATGGAAACCCCCATGGAGGGCAGTTCTACTCTGCCACACCCGGGGCACCTTGAGGTGGAATGGACTCAGCCTCGCTTGACAGCTTTTTCTCTTTTCATTCACGTCACAGAGAGCATTGCCACTGTTGTTCTTGTGAGGTGACATCAAGTCAGTTGCAACCCCTGCTAAGCAATTTGCATTCATCCTAAAATAGATTCTAGGAGATCAATGAGACTCTCTCCAGGAAAGCATGAAAAAGTTACTTCTGTGCTCACGGTGTTCCAATGTTTCCTACTTCTTTGTTCATTGAAGATGCACAGTAGTCAAAAGGGCTTACTTCCAGAGCCCAATCCAGCACAAATCATGAAAAGTTTGAACAACCCTGCTATGTTACAAGTTCTTCTACAACCCCAGCTGTGTGGACGAGCTGTTAAACCAGGTAAGGGTGGATGTCAAACTAAGTATAAAATGCTAGCAAGAGCTTCGTTTTGCTGCTTTATTTGAGAAGAAGATCCTAAAGAGATTGAATTATTCTGGGTTTGTCAATGAATTTTCATCAGTAATCCAAGGTGATATGTTTTGACTATTTTTAGTAGACACCTGTTTACACGTTTTCTTTTTCTTTTAATGTTCAATATTAAACCTTTAGCTTCTAGTTGACTTGGATTTATTGACTAGGTAATCATTGACTCACTATTGTATAAAGATCTATATTAATAAAGACTGTGATACTATTCTACATAACGCTGTCAGCTAAAGTGCTTTGTTAAAAGGTATTAGAAATCTGTTTCTTCTTCCCTGGAAAGATATTGTCAGCTTTATTATTATTTTTTAAATCACTTGCAGTTTTAGAGAAAACTTGATCAGATAGTATGGAGAGTTCCTATGGATAAGGGAGAGGACTACAAAAAGTTGGTGGACACTTTTCATTTTCTTTTCATTTCCATTTCCCATGAACTTACAGAAAAAAACAAGTTCTCCTACTTCTGCCCCTGTAGATAGATGTTCACCCAAGCCCAACCTCAGTGCAGTTGAGTTGAATTCTGACTCATAGGGACTCAGAGCAGGGCTAGTTCACAGAGTTTCTAAGGCTGTAAATCTTTACAGGAGCAGACTTACCTCATCTTTCTCCTACCCTTCCCACACAGACTCCCCTTGGGAACCTCTCCTGAGTGTGGAGCACAGGCTGTCATGGAAGAGTCATAAAGATGTGCTGTTTTCAACTGAAGTCGGAAGTTGGTGTTAGGGTTCATTTTGTGTTACAGTTTTCTGGGGGAATTGAAAGGTACATAAGGTCACGTAGCCATCATTATAGGACCACAGCTGTTACCACTCTAAACAGAATGTTCTGTCCTCTACCAATTTAGCCTTCATCCCTCCTCATGGCTTTATCTTTCAGTATAGTTTGCCTTCCACAGAATATCTTATCGTTGGGACCACATGGCATCATTTAGACCGATGTTCTTTTTTTAGCAAGTTCCCCCATGCTCTGTGGTTGTTGATAGTCCATTTTTTTCTTTTTTTTCTTCTCGATGATTGTATTGGGGCTTCGAATCGCTCTTATAACACCCCATACATCATTTGTATCAAGCATATTTGTATACATGTTGCCATCTCCATTTCCAAAATATTTTCTACTTGAGCCCTCGGTATAAGCTCCTCTTTCCCCCCTTTTTAAAATGAATCATTTTGTGGGGGCTCCTACAACTCCCATCACGATCAATACATATGTCCATCGTAGGTAGACCACACTTGCACACTTGTCGCCATCATCGCTCTTGAAACATCCTCCCTCCACTTAGGCCCCCAGTACCAGCGCTCCATATTTCCCCTCCCTCCCCATTCCTCCTTCCCCATCAACCCTCAATAACTTACAAAGTGTTATTACTTTTTCATATCATACACTGTTCATTGTGCCCCCTCACCCACTTTCCTATTGTCTGTACCCCAGAGAGGAGGTTATATGTAGATCCCTTTCTACTTCATCATCCGGCTATCACCACTCCCCCCACTGGTCCTGAAGGAATCATCTGTCCTGAATTCCCCATGTTTCCGCTCCAGTGCACATCCCCTGGTCTAGCTGGATTTGTTAGGTAGAATCGGAATCACGATGGTGGGTGGGAGGAAATATTTGAGAACTAGAAGAAAGTTGCATATTTCATTGTTACTGACTTGTCACCTCCCTGCAACCCCTCTGTGAGGGGATGTCGCTTCACCTATTGATGGGCTTTGGGTCCCCAATTTGTGCTTTCCCTCATTTATAATGATATAATTTTAGTTCTTTGATGCCTGATAGCGGATCCCTTTGACACCTCATGGTCACCCAAGCTGGTGTGCTTCTTCCATGCGTTACCCCATTTCTTTTTATTGCTGAGTAATAGCCCATTTTGTGCCGGTATCGGTGGTGTGTTTATACATTAACTTTTGCAGAACATTTGGATGCTTCCAGCTTGGGGTACTTGTGAATAAAGCTGTGCTAATTTTTTATGTATAGGTTTTTGTGGGGATATAAGTTTTCAACTCATTTTGATTAAGTGCACAGGACTGCGATGGTTGGGTCATAAGGTAAGGCTATATTTTATATTTAGCTTTGTAAGAAACTTCCGAACCATCTTCTGAAGTGGCCATACCATTTTGTGTTTCCATCAGCAGTGAATAAGAAAGTTCCTGTTGCTCCACATGCTCACCAGCATCTGATGTTGTCAGTGCTTCGGAGTATAGCAATTCTAGTGGGTAGATGGCAGTAGATCATTGTTGTTTTAGTCCTTTTTGTTGTAAGATTGTTTCACTGTGTAAAATGTAGCAGAGACATTATTTTGTGAATTTTAAGTACAATGTGCTTCTATTTTAAATTTCTCTCCAATAGCTTAACTTCTGTTCTTCCTATATATGTATATAAATATAAATTCCTATAAATCAAAAGATATTGCTATTGAACAAAAATATAAACAATTTTAATAATGAATTTGAATATGAATAATAAAATTATTTAACAAAAATAAGAATATATAAAGCTGTTATTTCTCAATAAATCCTTCATCTAAGTTTTCTAAAGGTACTATTTCCATCTGTCTAATCCTCCCCCAAAGAATTCTACACTCCTTGATTTTCGCCCATTTTGGCTTCCTTGAGGAATATCTTCAATAGGAATGGAGGTTTGTATTTGAGTAACAAAAGAAGTGTGAAGGGGGGCAATGCCTGGACTGTCAGGTAGATGGACTTCTAGTACAGGAATCATCAAACTTTTTAAACAGGGGGGCCAGTTCACTGTCCCTCAGACCGTTGGAGAACCAACTATAGTTAAAAACAACAACAACAAAAACAACTATGAACAAATTCACTGTAGGGCGGGGATGAGTCAGCTGCTAAGCATCACATCCCGATAAATGTCCTTGCCCACTGACCATAGTTTGAGAACCCCTGTGTAGAACAGGACTTACCTATTATTAAAGAATGAGCAGTGCTCTGTTGTGATGGGGGCAAAAAGAATCCTGGTTTCAGCTTGCCTGGTCTTTCCCCAAATGCCGTTTCTCTCTCTCTCTCTCTCTCTCTTTCTTCTTCTTCTTTTCATTGTATTTCTGTTGAGCCTCCATGGTCATCCTATGTCTGACAAGAAATTTATCATGGAAAAATTACCCTTAGAGCCCTCCCAAAGGGTCACCATATCATCTGGGCTGACCTCTCAGCCTTGAACTGCACTGATCGGATTGGACTTCTCTTTTGAAAGTAACTTTGCAAGACTAAGACAAGTATGTGACCAAAAGGATTGGTCTGCAGCCATCCACTGATCACAGAGACCTGCTTAAGCACATTTTGCTTGGCATAAGCCTGTGCATATGTAAACTAGAACCCTAGTAACAATGCTCTTTCCCTTACCCTCATATATAAAAGGGTAGCTTTAACATTTTCTGGAAATACATGCTAACATTGTGTACTAAGCATTGGGCTGCCAATCACTAGGTCAGCCATTCAGGACCCACTAGGAGAAAGGTAAAACTGCTCCCATAAAGATGTGCAATGTCAGAAATCCTCTGTAGAGGTACTTCATGGCTGTGGTGGGGCAAGTCAGCAGCGCTAAGCTTCTTGGAAAAGAGGAATGGAAAGAGAATGGAAATTAGAGCTGCGAATGCCCTTGTAATCAGGCAGAGAGCATTGTAGAGATGATTATTATAGACGTAAACCAATTCCAAACCTGCTACCATCGAGCGAGTGCTGACTCAGCGCTTCCCATGGATTTCCCAGACCAGCTGTCTACAGTAGAGTCCAGTCTTCCTCAGTTGTTTTGAACTGCTGATCATGTGGATCTTAGCCCAGTGCAGGACTGCCACACCACCCGGGAGCCTCTAGTGTAACTAAAGTAGGTATTGATAAGTAAAAATGTAACATTGTATCTGAGCCTCCTTTTGACTTCTTAACTCTATCAGGTCTCTGTTTTAAGTGAAGGGGAAGTACATGGGGATGAAGCCCCTGGTGAGCACCCTCTGAACACAGCAGGGAGGGGAAGGGCCTTGCTGTCATGCAGAGGCACCGAAAGAGGATAATGGCAGATATGTTCAGGTTAAAATGTAACCACCTTGTCATTTGATCTCCTACTTTACCCCCTTGAGAGTTGCTCTAGTTTTTACTATTTCTGCTTTCTTTTTGATTGAGCAAATGTGTGTTGAACTCAGATGGATCTTGTCTGAAAGCAGAAAATACCAAGAAAACGTTTACTTGTGCTTTATAGACTGCAAAGGTCTTTGACTATGTAGACCATCACAAACGGTGAATAATCTTGAGAAGGATGGGAATTCCAGAATGCTCAACTGTACTCAGGTGGAACCCCGGCTTGGGCCAAGATGCAATCATTTGAACAGAACAAAGGGATGCTTAGTGCCTTAAAATCAGGAAAGAGCTCCAGTCACCATCATTATTCAGCCTGTGTGTTAAGCAGATAATTCTGGAAGCTAAACTGTATGAAGAAGAGCCAGGCATCCAGACTTGAGGAAGGCAAGATGTACAGATGACTCAGTCTCACTTGCTGTAAGTCAGGGGACTGACAGCACTTGCTGGGAAGCTCAGGATAAGCCTGCAGCCTTCAGGAGAGAGGGCAACTCCGGGTGACGAGATAAACATCCTCACGGCAGCACCAGGAGATAACCTCGTGATCAACACAGAAGAGACGCAAGTTGTGCAGGCTTGTTGGCATCCACAATCAACACTCATGGAAGCAGCCATCAAGAAATCCAAGGATGTATTGCCTGGTGCCAATCTGCAGCACGGAACCTCTCCCAAGGGCCACGGAGCCAAGACGTCACCAGGAGAACGAAGGTGCGCCTGACCCACGCTATAATATTTTCATTTGCCTCATGTGCATGTTAGAGAAGGACAACAAGACTAAGGAGAACTGGCAGAGGGTTGACGCACTTTCATTATTGTGTTGGCGAAGAATATTGAAAGTCTCCTAGAATGCCAGAAAAGCCAGCAAGTTCTTATTGGAAGACGCATACCCAAAATGCCTCTAGGAAGCTCAAACGAAGAGGCTGCATCTCATGGCTTCAGGCATGCAGTTAGTGGAGACCAGTCCCTGGAAAGAGATCTGCTCAGTAAAGTAGAGGGTCAGCAGAAAGGAAGAAGGCCCATGGTGTCATGGATTGACCCAGCGGCTGCAACACTGAGCTCAAGACTATCGTCGGGAGGAACCCGGAAGTTCTTTCCTTCAGTTGCACATGGTGCTGCTATGAATTGGAACGGACCTGCTGACGCCTCCCAACAGCAAGACAACATGATGGCAGCCTGTGGTGGTTACATAGCCTCATGCCAACAGAGTGAAGAGTGCAGTCTAGCCTGGCAATCAGGTCATAGCCTGATGAATCCTCCTTGTGGATGAGGATTCTGGGAACTTCCCCTCTCTCTTTCACGTCCCTGTTGAAGAGCCACCTGGAGACCCTCCCCAACGCTGAGATGCTTCCACCCACACTGGATCCATCAGACTTTTCACCCACTGGCCTGTGATCTTCTTGCATTCAGCATCATTGTATGTGCTGCGTGAGTCTGAAGAAGAATTTATGAAGTTGTATTGGACATACAGGCTAATCTCGGACTAATGATTGATCTGATACAATTGCTCTTTGATAGATAAAGCTCTCTCTTGTACACAGATGAGTATTAATGATTTTGTTTCTGTTGTCAACCCAGTCTGATACACAGCCCTAGATTGTATTGATATCTAAAGGAGCTTACTACACTTTGAGAAAGTATTGATTAAACCTTTAGACCATGGACTGTCTTTAGTGGTCCCACCCCAATATTATTTTTCCTTCTCTTCTCACCCAGAAGTTTTATAATTTAAACTCTTGCTTTTCGGCCTAAGCTCCATTTTGCCATTCAAAAGATTCTCCTTTTCTATTTAATTTCTTGTTACTTTTATGAAACAGTCCGTCACTCATATAAAAGGAGCTTCAAAAAGATCAGGGAGATTTGTGGCAGTCATGTACTTGATGTTAATTTCAGGATTGGGATGTAGGGATGAAGTCTAGCCTGTTAATCTGGAGATAGCCAATGAGGCCTCTCTGTGGGCATGGCTTTCTCCTGAGAATCCTGGGAAGTCTCGCGGTATTTCCCATTGGAAGTGAGAGACTAAAGATTCACTTCCAGAGAGACAAACTACTGAAAGATGAGATGAGAGACCATCTCCCCAATTGTTGGGAGATGCTCGACTGACAAGACGAGATGACAACGTGCTGATGGATCCTGATACCTGGAGAAGGGAGGAGCCGGAGGAAAGGCCACATGGGCTTGCCCTGATGGAACCAAACCTCTGGGGCTGGAGAAGCCACGTGGAGACTCCTGCAAGTGCTGAGATGCTTCTACTGCTACCGGACACACAAGACTGCACCCACTCGCCTGTGATTGTCCTGGTATCACTGCACGTGCTTCTTGAGTCGGAAGGAGACTTTATAGACTGGTATTGGACATATGGGCTAATATCAGACTTGTGACCTTGGACTGGACTGGGTTGGGATATTTTCTCAATGTTCCATTCCTCTTGTATATAAACCTTTCCTTTACATCCATATGCGTGTTTATGAATTTGTTTCTCTAGGCTATCCGGACTAATACACAATTAGTATCTTTCAATTCCATTTTTCTATGAACTTTCTGAAGCCCCGTCATGTAGTTGGATCTATGAGAGGGTTTCTAAAAGTTGTTGGAAAAGAAAACTGTTATCTTTTAACTTAGTTTTCCGCCAGTTATTTGATAAGCCCATGTATTTCTGGGCTCACTTCTTTTTCACTGTTCTAAAGGACTCAATGATAGCTTTATAACAAGCCCTGAAATCAAGTAATCAACATCCTTTAAAATGCTTTGATATTAGTTTTGTTCAAACTGCTTATTATTTTCCCTTAATTTTTTTTTAATCCATGGACAATTTATGTTGTTCTTCAATATTTGTGGGCCCCCCCCCCACTATTTGGATATTAGCTTCTAATTTAATTCATTTTTGGTCAGAACAGTTTGTACAATTCAACTTCATTTATATGTACTGACACTTTTTTGATGGCCCAGAATATAAACTAACTTGGTAACTCTTCCATATACATTTAATAAGAAGGCATATTCTTTTGTTGTTGAATGGGGTGTTGTAGAAATGCAATTAGATGTTCAGGTCTTCTCTGTCCTTACTGATTTCCTGCCCATTTAGCCTATGAAGTGCAATGGGAGACCTAACCGTGAAGTTAAGCTGTTGGCCTTTATAGTGTTTTGCTTCTTGTTTTTGCTCTTTTGAGGAAGGCAGCATTGTGTTTAGTTAAAGCTGTGAAATACATACATTTTAGTGCCTTACCATAAGATACTGTGACTTCCTGAAAAACAGCTGGGGACGTCTAGTCATATTTGTGGGTTTCTCTGCTTTTCTTTTCCGTTCTACCCATTTTGCTTTATGTGCTTGGTTACTCTGTGCATTTAAGATGGTTGCACCCTTTGAAGTTATGAAATTTCAGAACAAAGAACATTATCAGGAATAATTATGATTACTTATATTTATTCCTGATAATATGCTTTGTGCTGATGCTTACATCAATACACCCACTCCAGTTTTTTAAATTTATATTAGCATATCCTTATATAACTAATTAAAATATCTTTATGTGTTTTGATAGCTTAGATTATCTTTGAAAACCATTTTCTCATGCTTAGAGTGGTAGGACTGGGTGCTCCATCAACAATCTAGAACTCTCTTATGACACTATTTTAAAATATTTTGGCATCTTTTAGTTATGGTTCCCACATTTTGGAGGAAAAGGTTCTTCTTTATCTTGCATAGATTTATCTTGCATTTAGATTTTTGGCCCTGGAAGGACTTCCATATAATTAGGATGAAGGGATAGATATATCTTAAAGAAACATAGAGAACGGGCTTCAAATCCAAACTTAACAAAACAGACAAGCAAAACAATGCCTTTCCCTGAGAGGGGGAAATGCTGAAGAGCTCTGCTGCTAACGCAAAGGTCAGGTGGGCGGGGTGACTCCTGCTGGAGGACCTTGGAACTGCCTGCTGATGCACTCCGTACAGCTCCCGCCTTGGAAAACCCGCTCCCCTTGGGTCATTCTGTGTCAGAATCCTCTCACTGGCAACTTGTGTGGTTTGGGGTTCCCTGATAACCGCTCTCCAATCAGCATCGAGCTGCTAGCCAACCAGGTCAATGGTTCAAATTCACCAGGGCTGCTCTGGGGAAAGCGGAAACCGTCTGCTCCTGTAAATATTTACAGTCTCAGAAATCCTGTGTAGCTTCGAAATGGCTTGAAATCCCTCTGGTGGAGGTTGGTGTGGGGTACTGGTTTCTATTTAACAAGCGACTCTCTCATGAGGAAAGATACCCCGTTATCTAAAATGGAAATTTGTTCATGCTTTAAAAAAGACAAAATCCTCGTCTAGCCTCAGTTTCCCAAAGACATAATAGTCTACTTGGCAAGTAATAAGTTCCATGTTTAGGCAGTATTGAATGTGTAGGGCTATTATATATAAATTGCAACTTTTTTTGATCTTTAGATAGTTTCGAAGTATTTTCTGTAGTCTACCTCTGATGAATGTTCTTTATTGCTAGAGAATTTTTTGTCTTCTCACCCTTCCTAGCTACTTTGTAATAATTAGATGAACTGGCTTCATATGTTTTCTATTTCATGGTGTTACTTTGTTTATATATATTATCAACTCTGAAACCTTTCTTTTGAAATGGACTCAGCTATTTGGGCTCTGATTTGTAAAGAGTATTCATTTATTTCTTTTGTCAGCTGTATACAGTTTTTTGTTTGCTTTGTTTTTTTTTTTATTATTTTCTTAATATGGAGTTTCTTCTCAATTGAGATCACATTTTTTCTCCTCCCTCCCCACTCACTTCTTTGTTGTCCACCAAAGTCGCCCCAAATTAACCCATGTTCCATCAGTAAGATCCGTACTAAACAGATGGACGAGTAAAGCTAGGCTGGGTTAGAATTTTATAACAAATTCCAGGGTTGCATTTCCAGGAAAGGAGCCTGCCAGTTTCTGAGTATTGACAAGGTCAGTGTGTCATTGAACTTCCCTTGAATGTGTGTAAAATTCAGAGAAATAGTCACTAGCCCTTATAGAAACTTGTTTTATTTTTTGAAATTTCCATATATACCATAAAGTTAAATGTTTACTTCTATTTTCTTAAAGCAGTTCTTGGAACACCTCACAGCTTGCCACATCTGATGAATCCATCCATCTCCCCCGCATTTTTACATTTGAATAAAGCACATCAGGTATATCAATTAACATCAAGTACTGAAGCATCAACAATTTGGAATGAACATTTGGTTTGTTCTTACCATTTGAAGTTCTCAAGAAATCAAATGAGTGTTCTGTTATGCTTTTCAAGCAAATTCTACAAATTTAATTGATGTCATAAAAATAATTCATCTTGGGCTGAGCCCCGGTGGCGTAGTGGTTGTGCGTGGGACTGCGGCCCACTGGGTTGGAGGTTCAAATTCAGCAGCAAGACTGGGCCTCCTACTCCCACCATCAGAGGGCAGTGATGCCTAAAAAATAAATAAATAAAATAAAAAATAATTCATCTTGAGTGGCTCAAGGAAAAAAGGAGGAAAGTAAAACTGAAATGGACTTGGAGTCTTGTGACAAACAAGTTCACTTCAAACAGTAAAAAAAAAAAAATTCATCTATTTAGGAGAATACTGAATGTTTTTCTTACATTTATTATTTAAATATTTATAAAATGCTTTATATAAAAATATCCCTTATGTTGGTGATAGACTTTATTCATTAATTTACTCATTGATCTGTTTAAGGCTGTATCTGTATAAAAAATTAAGAACCAGTCAAAATTAATATCTCACAGGTGCTTAATTTAGGTAGAACTAATAAATGACTGGATCTACACTTAGATTTGTAAGGTAAGACTCATCTTTTATTCATTAAAAAAATCCTCAGCAAAAAAAAAAAAAATCCTCCGGGGCTGAGCCCTGTTGGCGTAGTGTTTGTGCGCAGGACTGCGGCCCACTGGGATGGAGGTTCAATTCCAGCAGTGGGGCTGGGCCTCCTACTCCCACCACCGGAGAGCAGTGATGCCCCCCCAAAAAAAACAAAAACAGAAAAAACAAAAACAAAATCCTCAGCATCTTATTTAGGACCTGGTACATTATGATTCATTCAGTCAACATATATTATTTTGAACTTGAAACTTGTACTAGACACGCTGCTAGACATTTAAGCTAGCGGTTAAGAAAACACTCATAGTCCCTATTTTATAGAAATCCCACAAATAAAAATCAACACTAAACAATCAAAACAGGGTAGCAAGAATTCCATGAGAGGGGGGTTCAGATTACGAAGGATATTCCCATTGATTTAGGATTAAAGACAAAGTGCTTAGTTTTTGCCTGTCAGGCCTTCCAAAATCTGCTACTTTTCAAGCTAATTGCCCACGACTGTTCTCAACCCACGGGAGCCCGGTGGTGCCGTGGGTGCTTCTTGTGCTGGGTCCGGCAGTTCAAAACCACCAGCAGCTCCACAGGAGAAAGACTAGATTCTGCTCCTGTCTCGTCTCAGAAACCCACAGGGTGTCTCTGCACAGCGACACTGACTTGATGGCAGTGAGTGAGTTTGAGTGGTAGCCCTGGTGGCAGAGTGGTGATCTGTTGGGTTATGCTGCTAAGCAGACTGGCCGAGGTTCAACCACCAGCTACTCCATCGTGGAGCCACTTTTTCCTCTGGGAAATTTACCACCTCTGAATCCCAGGGCAGTGCCACCCGGCCCTGTCGTGTCGCCAGGACTTCCCGTGGGATCCATAACAGTGAGTTTGTTTTTGAGTGTCTAGCTGATGGTCCCTGGCCTGGGATCTTTCTTGTTTCTGTCCGCTGGGGTCTTGGCTCCAGCTGTTTCTTCTGCCCAGTTCCCCACCTTAATGTCACCTAATCACCTGCAGCTTCCCCTATTCTTCTTTTTTCTGCCTTCCCATTTCAGTTTAAGAGTTAGTTCTGTAGGAAAACCTTTCCTGAACTTTACAGCCTGAATCAAGTCCCTTCACTATTTGTTTCCATAGTTGTATGTTTCCCTCTTACCTGTAGCACCGTTTGTAATCAGATGTTTCTAAAAGAATTCATGAATGCCTCCTGACCCCAGGAGACTAGAAGAGCCATGAGAGCAGAACCTATGACTGTGTTTCTAGATACATAGCTCCGTGCCCAGCACACAAAAAGCACATAGTAAATACATGTCGAATGACTAGGTGACTAAATAAATGATTGAAGATCATGGACCTATCCCCAGGAAGGAGTGAGGGGAGGAGTGGAACAGAGATAGCAAAGGAAGAATTGGTTCCTGACTACCTGAGGCAGGGGTCCTCAAACTTTAAACAGGGGGCCAGTTCACAGTCCCTCAGACCATTGGAAAGCTGGACTTAAGTTTAAAAAAAAAAAACAAAACAACTGAACAAATTCAGTATGGGCCCCGGGATGAGTTGGCTGTTAAGCAGGACAGCAGCAGTGGCAAAAGCACCTAGTGGGCCAGGTAAATGTCCTTGGTGGGTCGCATGTGGCCCGCAGGACGTATTTTGAGGTCCCCTGACCTGAGGGGTCACATCTCGAGTATTGAAAGCATTAGCATGACCGGAAGTTGAAAAGTGGGTTCTGGGGGAAAGATGGTCACGTTTGCTCAGATCACTGTAGAAATGCTTTATAAAATGAATCAGGTTATACAGCAAATAACTAACAGTGTTTTATCCTTTTCACAGAGCTCAGTCATGGGCAATGCTTCTAGTTTATTCCTTCACAATCTTCCTCATGTACCATTAGCACAGCAGCCATTACTGAAGTTTGAGAACATCCAAACCAACAATGTAAGTCTAGTTGTGGTCTTTTGAAAATGCTCCATTCCTCTCCCACCGTCAGGCTATTGAGCTGATTGGCTATCAATGTGTTCTCATGTTACAACCCTCCTATGTTTTAACTGCGATGGAGGGGGGAAATCGTATTGTTTTCCCCTTCTTTTACAGAAGCCCGGCTTACTTGGAGAGCCCCCAACGATCGTCCTGCAAACTGCTCTGGGATTGGGGTCCCCACGCCCGCTGAAAACAGAACTGGGAAACCATGGAGAAGCACATACAAGTACACAATGAGTATTTGCCAGTCGGCCACCACACAGTCAGAGTTCACGTTTGAATTTTTAGCTAAAGAAAGGTTACTTTTGAGTTTAATTTAGCCATTAGAAACTTTAGAATGTTTCTTCACTTTTCCTTAGAAAAAAAGAAAAGTGTTATTGCAGGCTTTTCTGTTTTTGAATGTTAGAAGAAAATCATTGATAAGTGGTCAATCAACCTGTTTTCATGGCAGGATAAGAGCATTCCTGTTGTGGATGTGTGAATAGTTCATGAAGGTTCCCAACAGCACGAGGTACATTGAAGACTGACATGCCCTCCACCCCTCCCAGACTGGCAAGACAGAGCGTATATACTGTATTTGTCAGACCATAAGACGCACCCAGTTTTTAGAGCAGGAAAACAAGAAAGATTTCAGAACCAAAGAGTACCAGTATACTAAAATATTTATTAAAATAAAGCAAAATATGGTAATATTTAACAGTGTAAACGCAACAGTGGTGTTAAAAACCATCACCACTTTTATTAACAAATGAAAGGAGGTCTATGCTGTGCCAATCATGTGCCTTGACTGACGTGGAGGCTCCAGGAGGTGGGACTTCCCCTGAATCCACAGTAACCCACAGCATGCAAACTGCAGCGGACAGTAAAAGGGTGCATGGGATCATGAGCAAAAGTTCTGATCCTTCGGAGCATAAGACGCACCCTCGTTTTTCCCTCTCTTTGGCAGATGGGATGGCGGGTGGGGAAGTGGGTCTTATGGTCTGACAAATGCAGAAATCCTTTCATCTTTTCCCAAATGAGGGAGCCTCAGCCCGCACCTTGGTAAATTTAGGGCTTGGTTATTTAATTTTATAATTTTTTAATGTCATTGCCAAATTAGTGCAAGAAAAGCAGGACATATACTATCTCCTTCTGAAAAAGGTGACCAAATTAAAACAGCTGATAGCCTCATCCTTTTCATCCGGAGTGGCTGGTAGGTTTGAACTGCAAACCTTGTGTTTAGCCGCCCGACACTTAGCTGACAGCTTCATTAGAGCTCCTCAGAGTAGGGTGCCATCCCACTGTTGCTTATTTGGATGTGGGCCTGAAAGGGACCTTTGAACCTGCAGTTCAAAGCCTAGTTAGAATTTGAGTGGAAGTGAACATGTAGCCAGAAATCAGGAGCGTTACCCATCATTTAAGAACTCAATTAAACTTGGATAGCTTATGTAGCTTTAATGTACGAAACCAACAGGCCAAATGATCAAGCACCTCAGTCAGTTCCAATTGTTGGAATAAACTGGACAAAAGTTAAACCAATGAGCAGACAAGCCTGTGTGCAATACGAGCTTTATGGTACAATGAGGATGGTCTTCTTAAAAGCTCAGTTTGTAGCCAGTAGATGTTGATGTAAATATTTGTTATTAGTGGTAGATTAAATAATAAGCCATTTGTTTTAGCATTTGCTTTAAGAGTACTGTGATAATTCGAAATGTCTAAATTAATTAATTAACAATTTATATCCCAGAGGAATGGATTGAAGGGACTCTTTACCTTGACTGTAGCCTTCAACTCAACTGCCATCAGGTCGATGTTGACTCACAGTGACCTTTTAGGGTAGAACTGGTCCTAGGAGTCGCTCAGACTGTAACTCGTTATGGGAGAGTAGAAAGCCTCATCTTTCTGCCATGGTGCTGCTGGTAGTTTCAAACTGCTGACCTTGTGGTTAGCAGCCCAACTTGTAGCCACTACGCCACTAGGAAACCTTAAGATACCTGAGATTAACTTGCAGCTTTTCAGGAGTGTTACCTCTTGACTGTAGTTGTATAGATGTGATTTCTACTTTCAGACCAAGTGCTTTTCAAACTTAGTATTCAAATGAATCTAGTATGTTTTATTTGTACATCTTTTTCGCTTTGAAATGGCAAAAACACCAGCTAGATTTTGAATGGCACCCTGGTGGAACAATTGGTCAAGAGTTTTGACTGCCAAGCACAAGGTCATCGATTCATATCCCAATCTGCGGACAAAGGTTTGAGTGCAGGTTCAAAATAAGTTGGGATGAGTCTGTATGCGTCAAAATTAATTCAGTGGCAGTAAGCTTGGTTTTGGAGTTTGAGTTCCTCCTAAGCATCAAAATGAGCATCTCTTCCCATAAAGATTTACAGTCTCGAAAACCCTAGGAAGCAGTTCTACTGCTTCTCTGTCCTGTGTTGGCTGTGAGTCAGAATTGACTTGAAGGCAGTGGGGTGTGTTTGAGTTTGAGTTCACAGTTGCCAAGCTTGCCTTGTGGAGGAAACTGTGCTCTAAAGCAAAACCAAAGCCACTGCCAGAGGCCATTCTCACTCATCGAGAGCGTAGACAGGGTTTCCCAGGCAATCAGTTGCTATGGGACCAGAAACCTCCTCTTTCTCCCATGCGGCGGCTGGTGGGTTTGCGGTCCAATGCTCACCACAGCGCTGTACAAAATAGTTTGCAATTTAATCATCACAACAAAATTTACAGAATTATTGTGAGTACTCTTGACTAAAAGCCTTCTCCATTTGTGGTTCACTACAGCATCTAATGTGATTCCAACACAAGCCACAGCTGGAATGGGCATATTACCATTCTTTCCCAATCAGCTCCTTGTTGGACAAGCTGGACCAGGGCACAGTACTACTCCGGAGAAAAAGCCAGCCGCGGCGGGAATGGCAGAAGGGACTTTCTCAGGGTCGCAGACTTATCTTCAGAGCTTTCCAAATCTCACAGCTGGAGGTCTGCTGACAGGACACCACAAGCAACAGCAAAGTCAGCCAAAGGGCTCTGAGAAAAGCTTAGGGGTAAGAGACACTCCATTTTTAATGAATTGTAAATGAAATGATTTGAATCACGAGAATCCATTCTTGTAGCTTGTTTAATAAAGTGACTCTTTTTATGAACTAGCAGAAAGCCATCCAAGCTATTTTTAAATATCAAAAAAGTTAGTAATGCACTTACATTACATAAATGTGGATTGCAAATTAGAGAATTCCCAGGTCAGTGAAGTGGTGACTTTTTAGAGTTTATATTTGCTTCTCAAAGTAGAAGAATGCAATCTTTAAAAAACAACATCCCCCCCCCCAGTATTATAAACTACCAAACACAAAAGAAAATTAATCTTCTGCTAAATTATGTCAGGTAACTTTTAGGACTGCTTAATTACCTGCCTCTGTGTGAAATAAAAATATCTTAATTTTGTGAAATGGTTGTCATGTGTAAATTAATTTGAACATGGATTCTTTGTTACACATATTTGTTGGTCTGAGAAATTCAAGATGTGCATGCTTTTTATAAATATTTGATAGTTTAAAATTGACTTTGACTTATTAGGCTAGTTTAATTCTAGAATTTTGTAGCTCAAACAGTTTTGGAGGACCATTCATACCCAATTTTCTAGTGATGTCATTTATATGACATTCTTACAAATAAATGAAATGATCCTTTACATTTATTTTCTCTATTTCATTTTATCAGCAGGTTAAAACCCTTTGTTAGATAATTACCCACGTAGGTTTTTGAAAGTGGTGACAGGCCCATAGGTAATCAACGTGTGGAACTTGTTTGGGAGGGGTCTTATCCTCATTACATTTCCTGGACAACCACACGTGGACCTGGTATGGGACATTCCTGATTCCTTTGGCCCAG
This sequence comes from Nesogale talazaci, assembly GCA_004026705.1. Taxonomy (NCBI): domain Eukaryota; kingdom Metazoa; phylum Chordata; class Mammalia; order Afrosoricida; family Tenrecidae; genus Nesogale; species Nesogale talazaci. The sequence continues at coordinate 40,964 of PVJH01011249.1, read as the reverse complement.
ACAGCTTTGTTGAACCTGGTGTCAATTCGTACATCTGGTGTCCCCATCTCCCTCATGGCAAACTTCGAATGTCCTTGAGCACCCTAGGGGCATGCTTTTTGAAGCCCACGCCATCGATGCGCTTGTGAATGTTGATGGTGTGCTCATGACCTCATTGAGAGCCAAACGGCCCTCCTTCTTCTCACCACTCTTCTAGATCAGGACGGCCCTTGAGGAGGATGAAGCTTCATCTGTTTTCTCTATGTTGATCTATATTCTCTAGCTTGATCTATATTCTGTGACTAAATAATACTTTATTATTGGGAGATAGAAATGATTATATTTTAACAGCTACATATCAAAGCCAATTGTTAAACTAAGCTTTTCAAAGTAGTCGGATTTCTTTTCAGTCTGGAGGCTTCGAATAAACCCTTCAGTTGGTTCACGGGCCAACTGATGCAGGACTCTAATTGTCCGACTGTGAGTGTTGGGTGCTGTCTACTCAGCCCCAGCTCACAGCAGCAGGAGCCGCGACAGCAGCAAACCTCTCTGGACCTGAGACACCCTTGCGGTTGTTCTGACCGTGCAGCTCATGGCTGCAGCCACTGTGCTGATCCATCACATTGAGGGCCTTCCTCTTCCTCACTGCTCCTTTGCTTTCTCAAGCATGCCCTGATTTCCCAGGGACTGCCCTCTCCCGATAACCGGCTCAAAGTGCATGCGGCAAGATCTCGCTAACCTTGCCCTGCGGAGCATTGTGTCTAGTTCTTTAGAGACAGACCTTTCAATATTCTTCTCCAGAGCCACAATGCAAATGCATTGGTTCTTCTTTGATCTTCCTGATTGAATGTCCAACTGTCACATGCCTCTGAATTGAATGGAAAAGCTTAGGCTTCGGTCAGGCGCACCTTAGCCCTCAAAGTGGTATCCATCCTTTTCAACGCTCTAAAGAGGTCTTCTGCAGCAGATTTGCCCAACGCAAGGCATCCTGTCGTCTCTCGATGGCGGTTTCCATGAGCATCGATTGTCCATCCAAGCAATCCTTGACACCTTCCATCTTTTCTCCATTTATCATGATATCACCTATCAGATCAGTTGGGAGGAGTTTGGTCTTCCTTCCATTGAGCTGTGATCCATACCGAAGTCTGCAATCCTCGATCTTCATCAGCAAGTGCTCCAAGTTCCCCTCACGTCAGCAAGGAAGGAATAAGCCTTCCTCTAATCCTGTTGCCACTTTCTTCTTCCTGTTATCCAGTTTCTCTGCTTTTGTGCTCAGCGTAAAGGTTGAATGAGTTTGGTGAAAGAAGACAACCTCGATGCACACCTCTCCTGATTTTAAACCAGGCAACATTTTCTTGTTCTATTCATACAACTGCCTCTTGATCCATGTACAGATTCCACATGAGCATAATGTTGGGAAATTCTCATTCTTCTCAAGGCTATCCGCAGCTTGTGATGGGCCACATCGTTGAAGACCTTTGCATAGTCAATAAGACACAAGTATACATTGTTCTAGTATTTTCAGATTCCAGCCAAGATCCATCATCTCATATCAGTCATATTATCCCTTGCTCCACATCCTCTTGTGTATCTGACCTGAACCTCTGGCTGCTCCCTGTCCATGTACTGCTGCGACCCTTATTGATAGTGTTTAGCAAAATTCTACTTGCATGCGATATCAAAAATCCTGTTCTCTAATTTAGATCTGGATGACTTTTCTTTGGAATGAGTACAAATATGGATCTCTTACAGGCAACTGGCCAGGAAGCCCTCCTCTAAAGTTCTGAACATCAACAAGTGAGTGCTGCCAGCGCTTCATTAGCGTGTGGGAACATTTGAAAAGTATTCCATCACTTCCAGGAGCCTCAATTTCAGCTAATGCTGCCGGTGCGGTTTGAACATCTTCCTTCAGCACCACTGGTTCTCGCCCATATGCTACCTCCTGAACTGTTCGAACATCGCCCAGCTCTTTCGGGTACAGTGACCCTGTGTTTTTACCCCCCATCTTCTTGTGATGCCTCCTGCATCATTCAATACGCTGCCACAGAGTCTTTCAGTATTGTAGGTCGAGACTTGACTTTTTTCTTTAGTTCATTCATAAGATTTCCTGAGATTGTACTTCCTGTTTGGTGTTCGAACCCTCCATCATTGCATAGTTTTCTGTACTCCTTGAGCTGCCCTTTGATATTTTCTGTTCAGCTCCTTTGCCTTCATGATGTCTTGCACTTGTCGCAGCTACTCCATGACAATAACAAGCTTCCGAGTCTCTTCTGACAGTCACATGAACCTTCTCTTTCTTTCCACTCTTTTTATTTTTTGAGTTTTTGCTCTCTCTTCGAGTCTGATAATGTTAATGCCCTCCGATGGCTCATCCCATCTTCTATCATTCGTGGTCAGTGGGTCAAATCTGTTCTTGAGGTCTCAAAATTCCGGTGTGATATTTTAGCTCTACTAAAATTATATTTTAGCTCTACTAAAAACCAAACTTACTTTCATCAAGTTGATGTCGACTCATAGTGACCTACTAGGGCAGGGTAGGACTAACTGCCCCTTTGGGTTTCTGAGATTGTAACTCTTTGCAAGGTTAATAAAGTCCCATCTTTCTCCAACAGAGTGGTTTTGAACTGCCAGCCTTGAGGTTAGCAGCCCCAAGTCTAACCACAAAGCTACCAGAGATCTGTGGGCCTCAAACAGAACTCATATCTGAGCAATTGATGATCTGCTCCGCAGTCGCTCCTGGTCTCTCTTTGACTGCTGATTCTGAGCATCTCCATCGTTTCTTCCCACAGAGGCCGGCAGTTTGTTTTCTCTGTGTCCCACTTGGAGAAGTCCGTGTATGTCGGCCGCTTTTGTATTGTTGCAAAAAGCTCTTTGTGATGAAGCGGTCTTGCAAATTTTACTATGCAATCTCCAGCTTCATTTCTATCACAGTCATATTTTCCAACTACTGTACTTACCTCTTGGTTTCCAACTTTTGCATTTCAATGGCCAATAATTATAAAAATACATTGCTAATTATTGGCTATTGAAATGCTAATGGATTTGTTTGGTTGCCTTTTGATCAATTTCACACTGAAGACTTTAGTAAAATTCTTCCACTTTTTTCATTGTAACTTTAGTGGTTGGTGCACAAATTTAAGTAATAATTGTATTGATGGGACTTGCTTGGACAGATATGAGGACAGATATTATACTGTCACAGACAGCATTCTCCTTCCAGACAGATCTTGAAATGTCCTTTTTGGTGATGCCATTACCTGAATCTGGCATTTCTGACATGGTAAACCATATGACTGCCTGATCCCAAATCACCCACGCTGGTCCATTTCAGCTCCCTAACATCTAGAAGACTGATCTTAATGCGTTCAATTTCATTTCTGTCCACTTCCACTTTCCCTGAAGTCATACTTTTTACATTCCAAGTTCCAATGATGAATTTGTTTGCAGCAGATTCTTTTCATTTTGAGCCTTGCGCCAGCAGCAAATGAAGGTCCCTAAGAAAAGCCCGCAGACTTTGCCCCTCTGTGTCTCTGTGGCTGACTGTACCTTGAGAAGGCAGCTCTTCTTTTGTTGTAGAATGTTTGAGTGCCCTCTGACCCGAGGGACTTGTCTTCTGCACATCTCTGACAGTGTTCCACTGTTGACCATAAGGTTTTCAGTGGTTAATTCCTCTGCAGTCAAGAGCCTGTTCCCTCTCTGCAGTCTGTTCTTAGACTGGTAGCTCTGAGGAAACCTGCTCACCTGCGGGTACTGGAAGTGCCAGGGAGGAAGCTTCTAGAATCACAGCAACATGCAAGTGTGGCAAACTGACACCTTGTTGGGCTTGGAATGATAGACGTTAGTTAGGTTATAGAAACATCCAGAAATCCTTCGTAGGTAGATAGGATCAAAAGTTTAGATTCCACAATTTTCAGCCCACGAGTCTGAATTTAGTGAAGAATAATAAGTTCCCTGTTCTTTCTGCTTTTTTATTTCCCCATACCTCTTACTAGCACCCTCTCTTTTTGTTTTTGATAAATAGGCTGCTTCTAAAAGTCAGACGTCACTCTTAGGGGAACCCCCAAAGGAGATAAGGCTCAGCAAAAACCCCTACTTGAACCTGGCGAGCGTGCTGCCCGGGGTGTGCTTACCGTGTGAGTATTCGGCGTGGGCGTCAGACGGGGCGTTCCCGATCGCGAGTTCTGCTTTCGCCTTGAAGTCAGTGGACACGGAGAATGCCTGTTGAACAAATTAAACGTGAACGTATGATCCCACAGCCTCTTAACTTCATGGAAAAGCTAGAATTAAAACACAAACGTATGCTATCTTATTTGAGGAAAACATTTTCACGGTACTTTAATTAAGAATCCGTGTGAGGAAGGACCTGATACCAGGGGCTCAAATAGAAAGCAAATGTTGAGAAAATGCTGATGGCAGCATCTGTACAGATACGCTCGATACAGTCGTTATGTGGACTGTTATAAGAGCCCCCACTGAAATGGTATTTTTTAGAAAGGAAGAAGAAGAATCAGCCCGGGAGACTCACACGGACGCTTCTACTCTTCCCCACGCCACTGCAGTGAGTCGGTGTCCACTCACTGGCTGTGAGTCCGCTTGGTTTTTTTCTCAGTTAATAAAGAATATCATCAAAGTCGTGGATTGTGAGAGAACTCGGATTTGGCAGTGTTGTTTTTCATGCGGAGTATTCATGCGGAGGCTAACCCTCCAGGTAATCTAATGTATCCAGATTGTGTATTTCCGGAGACATCGACACATCTCAGAAAAGAAACAAAAACTGTCCCCAAATGGCCGAGCCTCCTGGGTATGGGTTTCCGCAAAAGTGGCATTCTCGTGTGACTTCTTGAGAGACTCTCCCCGGCCTTCCATGCGCAGGTACCAACTCGAGCCCCGCTGGGATCTGAAGAGATGAGTTCAGCAGCATCACCGTCACAGTGTCCCTGGACGCCACAGTGGGAAAGTGATTGTAGACTGTCTTCATGCTCAACCGTAGATGCATGACTGATGACACCAATTGTCCTTCGTCAAATGGAATACCAGAAATTTGAAAAAAATAGGTGGATAGCCACATGCCCCGGTAGAAGATGTCCTGCAGCACCTTCTGCAGAGTGGAGACAACACACGTGTGCACGTTACAACTTCATTTATGTTTATTTCAAGCTAGCCGCTGTTACATGTACACATGAGTGTACAGAGGCATGAGATGAATTGGTCAAAAAAAACAAACTTTAAATTGTAAGAGGGAGGGAACACAAAGAGATGAAGTATGAATTCCATTTTAAAAATATACTCTCGGGCTGAACCCCAGTGGCGTAGTGGTTGAGTGCAGGACTGGGGCCCACGGACTTGGTGGTTCAAATCTAGCAGCGGCTCTCCAGGACCAAGATTGGGTAGCTCCCACGACCACCAGAGGGCAGTGATGCCCCTCCCCCCCAAAAAAACAAAACAAAAATACATTCTCCGTCTTTAAGTGTCCTACTACGGCCAAAGCAATTTGTTCTGTGTGTGAAAGGCAAGCAAACATTTTAAATATGTGTTCAAAAGCAGGCATACTTACTAGTAGTCTGATCTAAGTGCTGGCAGTAGCAACTAGTGTACTAACCAGAAGAGGTCATGTACATTTTTTACTTTGTGTGCTTTGTTTTAGAGATTTTGATGTTTTTATAAAAATTACTGATCGATAGCTCAACCTTCCTTTTTAGTTGATTCAAATGAATCAGGCAATAGCTCACAGTGTAGGTTTTCCTGCAAGGATCATAAATATAGATAGCATATATTGGCCAACTCGAATTTGTGTTCTTTTTGAGAAGGTGCTGAATTAATGAGTACTGCACTGTTTACAGTGTATAAGAAAGAAACCTAAATATAATAAACTTTGGCTTTTTTGATCTAGCCCCTGCAAGCAAAACCACTCTACAGAAGCCAGGAATCACAAGCAACATTCTGGAAGCAATCTCTCAGGGAAATGAACCGCAGCATGCATTGGAAAAGTGCATTGCTTATGCTCAGCCTTTTGGTGACTATGCACAGGTAAATATGATGTCTAGAAGACTGGATTCAACTACATATCAAGTTTAGTGGATATGAAGTTGAAGGTGAATATCACTATAGGAAAGCAAAATATTATTCGTGTGTATATTATTTCTTGCTCACCATAGGAAATCTGGGGGATGTTCCAGAGATTGTTTGATGTTTTATCGCACTGTAGTTTCTTAAACCCAGACATGGCAAATTATAGTCACTAGATCAAATTTAGCCAGTCTGTTTTTGTAAATGAAGCTTTTTTGAAACATGTCCACATCCACTCATTCCTATATTGCCTATGGTGGTTTCATGGTACATTAGCAGAGCTGAATACCATGTTTGCACAGATGGTAGCATGCTCATATTAATAATTGGCATGCATGTGTAACACACACAGGAAACTAACATGTGAAGGGGTTGGTGATGTGCAGAAAACACACAACAACAAGCTCACTGCCATGGCGTCAGTAATGACCATAGGATAGGGCAGGCCTGCCCTGTGAGTCTCTTAGACTGTCAGTGGTGACAGGAGTAGAAGGCCCGTCTTTCTCCCAAGAAGCCACCACTGGTTTCACACTGCCAACCTTGCAGATCACAGCCCAACTTATACCCACTCTACCACCACTTCTCCCGACAACATACAGCAGCATGTTATCTGCCTACAAAATGAAGTAGATGCAGCTTAGCCCCGGCGATTAAGATATTACTGTCAGCTGACCCCGGGGTAGACTTGACTATGAGAACCCTCACCAATGAATGCCACTGGTCCTCCCAGATATTGGAGAACCATAATTACAGTCAGTACTTCATTTGCTGGCAGACCAAGCTGTCAACAACACGAGGAGCATTGCATTAAAAACGCATGCCGTGTGGTTACTTAAATGTCAATTCCTCTTTGCCTCTGCTCTTCACATGATGGTAAATATCACGTTGGCACACGTGGGTCTGTAAGCATGAGCGGCTCAGGACGAACGTTTCCGTTGTTTTCTGGCCTCTCAGAGCGTCTTCTTCCCGGCTCTGTCCTGCCTGAGGGAGCAGTGCCTCCACTTTGCTTTCTTCAAAACAACTCCTTGTCTGCCTCCCCAAGGTGAATTCTCTCAGAACAATGCAGGCCCGAGTACCCTCTTTTGATAGGACACAGGAAACACCGGTCAAAGAGGTGCCATAAATATACAGCTGCCTTTAGGATAGATGATCCCTCAAGACTAGTAATAGGAATGGTGATACCAGGAGGGTGGAGGTATGGGGGAATAAAAAGGGGGAACCAAGTTCAGGGATCTACATGTAGCCTCCTCTCTGGGGCACGGACAACAGGGAAGTGAGTGAAGTGACACATTGGACAGTGTACAGTATGAAGATAATAGCAATTTTTAAATTACTAAGGGTTCATGAGGGCGGGGGAAGGGAAATAGAGGGAGCTGATACTGGGGCCTGGGTGGAGGGAGGATGTTTTGAGAGTGATGATGGCGGAAAGTGTGCAAATGTGGCCTGCATACAATTGATGTATGCATGGATCGTGATGGGAGTTGGATGAGCCCCCAATAAAATGATTCATTAAAAAAAGGAGGGAGGGGGAAGGAGGATCTTATATCAAGGGCTCAAATGGAAAATATTTTGAAATGAATATGGTAATTTGTGTACAAACATGCTTGATACAAATGATGTGTTGAATGTTATACGAGCTGTAAGAGCCCCCAATAAAATAATTGGAAATATATATATATATATATATATATATATATATATACACACACATATACATACACATACAGCTACCTGGTGGCGTAGTGGTTAGCTGTGGGGCTGCTACCACAAGGTCAGCGGTTCAAACCCACCAGCCATTCCATGGGAGGGAGGTGGGCCTTTCTACTCCCATGAACAGTTACAGTCTCAGAACTGACAGGAGCAGTTCGAGCCTGGCCTGTAGGGTCGCCGTGAATCAGCTTCGACTTGAGGCCAGTGAGTTTGGTTTGGGTTTAAAGGGTTGCCATGAGTAAAATGGATTCGATGGAAGTGAATTTGAGTTTTTGGTTGGGGATATTAGCAAAATATATGATAAAGTCTCTTAACACACCCTTGTCAACAAGATGGAGAAATGTGCTGTGCATAAGTGACTTCCCACCTATTAAAGGATAAGCCTGAATTATTAATACCATCTAGAAGGCATTCTCTTTTTTTTGTTTTTTTTTTTTGTTTGTTTGTTTGTTTTTTGTTTTTTTTGGGGGGCATCACTGCTCTCTGGTGGTGGGAGTAGGAGGCCCAGCCCCACTGCTGGAATTGAACCTCCATCCCAGTGGGCCGCAGTTCCGCGCACAACCACTACACCACCGGGGCTCAGCCCTAGAAGGCATTCTCTTATCAAGGTTCAAAAGCCTCTATCTTTGATCACTTATCATTAAATGATAACTTTGTGAAAGATATAATGTTTATTGATGATGGATTGTAAATTGGGTGGATGAAAACTGATTGTATTTACAGCTGATACAAAAGCCCATGAAATTATCAGAGATGTGTGAAAACATTTACAAATTAAATTTAAATTGGCAAAGTTTACAAAACATTTACAAATTAGGTTTAAATTACTTATAGTTCTGAAATTAGGAAGCAACCTAAATTTCTAGGAATTCATAAGACTTTAGTAAATAAATTTTATTGTGTTTAAGCCACCAAATACAATGCAAGCATTAAGATTAAAATTCCTATCACATACAAACACATGGTGAAAGCCTCATACCCTGTTGTGCACTTTAAAAAAATTTGATAGCATGCCATTTTTTATAATTCTAATTCTTTATAAGGAACTAAATTTGCTTTATAAACAGTAAGTATTTAAAAACTTTTATTAAAAGATCATTTAGTGGGGCTCTTACAACTCTTATAACAATTCATACTTCAATTGTATGAAACATATTTGTAAATATATTGCTATTATTATTTTCTAGACATTTACTCTCTATTAAGCTTTTGATACCAGCTCATTTTTCCATCCCTCCCTCCCTCTCACCCTTGTGACCCCTTGATAGATTGTAAGTTATCATTATTTTCATATCTTACACTGACCACTGTCTCCTTTCCCCCATGGTTTCTGGGGTTCGTCTCGCTGGGGGACGGGGGGTGGTTATGTGTCAATCACCGAGATCTGTCCCACCTTCCTCCCCTCCTTTCCCCACCTTCTCCCTACCCTTCTGGTATTGCTATTCCCATTCCTGTTACTGGATTCCAACCTCTTTCCTCTGCACATGCTCCAGACGAGTCCAAAATGAGGGGCAGGATTGGGATCATGATGGTGGGGGGCGAGGAAGCCTTCAGGAACCAAAGGAATATTGTTTGTTTCATTGGGGCTTTACTTTGCCCTGGTTGGCTCATCCCTTCCCTGGGGCCCTTCTGTGGGGGGATGTCCCATTATCTATAGATGGACTTTGGGTCTGTGCTCCAACCCCCTCATTCTCGAAAATATATTTTTTGTTTTAAACAGTAGGTATTTTAAATTATAGGTAAAGGCATGATTTAAGAGGAAAATGCTGGGCTGAGTCCCGGTGGCGTAGTGGTTGTGCACAGGACTGCAGCCCACTGGGTTGGAGGTTCAAATCCAGCAGCAAGGCTGGGCCTCCTACTCCCACCACCAGAGGGCAGTAATGCCAAAAAATAAATTTTAAAAAAAGAGGAAAATGCTATCTCTATAGCTATATCATTTTATATTATATATGTGTATATGTATATACTATTTACTTTCCCATTCCTTTTATTTTGCTGTTGAAATCGATTTGTCACAGCGCATGTTTGCCGTGCCCTTGTGGTGTGCCTCTCCTTTGCTATGCGGCCTTCTGACTCTGCGCGCGCTTCCCCAGAGACACTGAGGGAATTCTCCCACAGCTAACACCCCATTGGGCATCCCTGCTTCTATGTCATGCTCTCTATCGCCCTTTGTTCGTGAGTCCTTATCAAGTCAACGGAATGACATGCTCCGGTCAAGAGGTAGACTTCGCCCCTGCAGGTGCGAGGCACTGTGCAGCCTGGCCCAGGCACCTCGCAGGCCCCCATCACCTGTCTGTCCCAGGGGGTCTGTGTGCTGTGGGGTGCTGAGTAGTTCAGTGGACGTGCAGGATGAAACCCAGGAGGAACTGGTCTGTCTGGCTAGCTACTCTTGAAAACAGACCCAAGCATGGGGTCACCATGAGCCAAGAACCAACCCAAATGGCAGTCAACGACAAAGTAATGCAAGACAGAGCCAGGGAAAGGTGGTCGTATTTACAGAGGGGAAGACGTCTAAGCACAAAGATGGATGTGCTTTACAATATAAACACTCCATTTTTCTATCCAGCTTGTGTCATTTCAATTACAGTCTCCACAATACAGGCGGAGAGGTAAATGCTCTGTTCGAATTCATGGATGGTTTCTTGGATTCCACAGTCCATGCTGTTGTTTTTGTTTTCTGGTTCATGACTCTCTGGAGATGCTCCTTCAGGCACGGACCCCAGTGTCTGACAGGCCCTGGTCGTAGAGGCTGCTGTGCCTAAGGCTTAGGAGAGATGTGTCAGTCGAGGAATAGGTGAAAAGAATGATCGCATTTCCACTAAAAGGATCCTGTTTTAAAGTCGCAATCGGCAGAGTACAGTTAGCTGTTTGTCTTGGACAGACTCATGTACAGAGGGTGATAATTGGTGCTGGACGAGATCAGGCAGAAGTGTGAAGGCCCAGGAGAGTGACCGGAGCAGGCAGAGGAGCCGGCCCTTAAAGGAGGAGACCCGCCCTGTGGTAGGTGGGCGATAGCAGGAGGGGAGAAGGGGAGGGAGGGGAACTGATTGTAACCATTGATGCATTTGCACGCGCATGTGCACACACTACACACACACACACACACGGAAGAAAAACCGAAACTGAGTGAAGGGAGACAACAATCAATGTAAGATATGAAAACAATCATTTCTCATTTATCAAGGGGTCACCAGGGTGGGAGGGGGAGGATGAAGAGAAAAAAGTGGAGCTGGCGGAGCAAAGGCTGGGCCTCCTACTCCCACCACCAGAGGGCAGTGATGCCCCCCCCCCAAAAAAAAAAAAAGTGGAGCTGATACCAGGGGCTCAATGGTTAGTAAATGTTTAGAAAATAGTGATGGCAATATGTGTACAAACATGCTTGATACAGTTGATGGTTGAAGTGTTTTAAGAGCCCCAATAAAATGGTTTTTTTAAAAAAAGTGATGGTCACAGAAACCCCTCGGGGCAGTTTCACCCTGCCTTTGGGGTCACTATGGGTGACATCACCTGGGTGGCACTGTGTTTCATGTTTCCATGTGGGAGATGTTGTAAGAGTCGGCATCGGCTGGATGGCAGGCAGTGATTTACTAGGTGGCTCGCCTTGTGCAGGTGCACTACATGCAAAAGCAGCACTACCGAAGGACAGGGACCAATGGATTGACATGGCTGCCAGGCTACAGTTTACATGAAGTCTACAGTCTACTCTCCAAGTAGCTTGTGAGAGGGGGTGGGATGCACATGTCCGTGCCTAGAGAAATGATTACAGATAACACAAAAAGGATGACTAGATTGCCGATAGCTTAATTAAGAGAGATTTAAAAAAATACTTGATCTGGAAAAGAAACAAAAAGGTGAGGTTAACTAGAAAACAAATAGGTGGTGAAACCAAACGGAATCGTCGTCATAATTCGATGAAATAAAAATGGAGAGATTAAAAAAAAAAAAAAGGCCAGATAGTAGACTTTCACTATTTCTATTCAGTTTATGGGAAATTTAGCCAGTGCAATAGGTTAAAAAAAAATGTGTGTGTGTGTGTGTGTGTGTGTGTGTGTGTGTAGGGGTTAAAAATGACAAGATTGTTTACATTTTAAAAAAATCCTTAAGAATCTATAACACAATTGGGAATGCCATCCATCATAAAGCACAGTATAGAATATGTAACTGAAGATGTGTTTGAACTGTACCACGGCGACTGACAGGCATGGCTGAGAGCCAGTGAGGACGGCCCTTCTGACTGCTGGGTTTGATGGCTCTGTATTGGCGATTAACTAGAATTGCCTTTGAGGTGCAGTTATTTTCTTTATAATGGCAACTCTTACATATTTTAAGTGTGATTGAGAAAATTCCATTTGGAAATAAAGTGGATTTCAAATTGGTAGTGTGACCCCTGTCCATGATAAGAGTATCATGCACACACAGCAATAAAATTCTGTTGGTGTAGCTGTTCAGGTGGGGTTTGGAATTTCTTGTTCTGAGGCCAAGAGCGTTCCTGTTGTGGAGATGGACAGATGGACGCTTCCTCTGTCCAATGGCTGAGTGAAGCCCACTATAAGGGGACAGACAGCCTTTGAGCCAATTTAGTAAACACACTTAGCGTCAGGTTGTCACCCCATCAAAACAAGCTATTTTGCCTTCTCTTTTTATTAAAGCATGTAAACAAAGTGGAATCCAGTTCAGGCAACCTTTCTGTTTTACTTAGGCTCCCCACCTCCATTCTTAATTGGGTGAAGCCTTCAATGGCCTTGACAGTCAGCAATTCACACCACATCCAGTGCAGTCTCCTCCATGCAACCTCACCCATCCTGCAGCCTCCCTGAGCTTCCTGTCTCCATTCCCAACGTCTCTCCTGACCCTCTGAACCTTGACCTGCGGCAAACGCCTCCCTTTTGACTTCAAAGGTTGATTATTCTCCAAGCAGGCTGAATCTGTTCTGGTTTCCAGAATGTTCACTATTTTGGGTCTGCATTGGTTTGTATTGTTGGTTCGTGCTTGTACAATTAGGGTGTGTCCCAGAGTCATTGGGGTGGACCCTCCTGAAGCTGTGTTATCTGTTGGTTTGCTTGTTTTCAGTATATGAAACCTAGGATTGATAAACCTATAGCGATAGCCAGTAGGATAAGGGGCTCGGGTCCAGTGGTGGTGTTGGCGTGAAAGGGAGCCAATGTCAAGGAGTCTGTGTAGATGTTTGGGAATTGATTGTGGTAGGGTAGTAGATGTACATCTCGCTGGACGTGCTTGGACAATGGAATGATGAATGTATGGATTCTCAATCATTAATAAGGCGTATTAAAAATATCAATTAAGGTGGGCACACCTCATTGTTGTAATTGTTCGCTTTAGTAAAAACAAACTCCCTCACAACTGTGGTGTCAATTCCAACTCAGAAATGCTGTATTGACAGAGTAGAACTGTCCCTGTGAGCTTCTGAGACTAATTCTCTTTTTTTTTATCTCTTTATATCAGTTTATTGGGGGATCATACAACTCTTCTCAAAATTCATATATCCATCCATTGTGTTAAGCACATTTGTACATTTGTTTCCCTCATCATTCTCAAAACACTTGCTTTCCGTTTTAACCCCTGGTATCCACTCCTCATTTTTCCATTCCCTCCTTCATGAACCCTTGATGATTTATAAATTATTATTATTTTGTCATATCTTGCATTGTTCCACGCCTCCTTTCAGCCACTTTTCTGTTATACATCCCTCGGGGTGGGGGTTATATGTAGATCCTTGCAATCAGTTCCCCCTTTCTACCTCACCTTCCCTCCACCCTCCTGGTATGGTTACTTTCACTACTGGTCCTAAAGGGATCATCTGTCTTGGATTCCCAGTTTTTCCAGTTCCTATCTGTACCTGTGTATATCCTCTGGTATAGCTGAATTTGTAAGGTAGAATTGGGATCATGGAGGGGAGGAAGCATTCAAGAACTAGAGGAAAGTTGTATGTTTCATCATTGCTATTCTGCACCCTGACTGGCTCATCTTTTCCCTGTGACCTTTCTGTAAGGGGATGTCGCATTACCTACAGATGGACTTTGGGTCCCCAATCTGCACTCCCCCTCATTCACAATGATATGATTTTTTTTGTTCTTTGATGCCCGCTACCTGACCCCATCAATACCTCATGATCACATAAGCTAGTGTGCTGCTTCCATGTGGACTATGTTGTTTCTCAGCTAGATGAACACTGGTATATCTTCAAGCCTTTAAGACCCCAGATGTTATATCTTTTGATAGCCAGACACCATCAGGTTTCTTCACTACATTTGCTTATGCACCTGCATGCCTTCAGTGATTGTGTCAGGAAGCATCATGGAATGCAAGCTTAATATAACAAAGTGTACTTGCATTGAGGGAGTTTTTGAGTAAAGGTTCAATGTCTATTTCCTACCTTAATACTAAACCTATAAATATATGCACATAGATCTATTTCCCCATCATTATATGTAAATATATTTACATATGTACATGCCTGTATTTAGGTCTCTATAAATGTCCTTTGCCTCCTATTTCTTTCCTCTATTTCCTTTTACTTTTCTCATGTCCCACAATCATGCTCAGCCTTCATTTGGGTTTCCGTAATTCCTCTTGGCTACATTGTCCTGCATCAAGCCCTACCAGATCTCTTACACCCTCCTAGCCACTGATTTTGGATCAGTTGTTCCCTTGTCCCTGAGTTTGTTAACACCACTTCCTTTTCCCCACCTGCCCGTCTCCCATGTCCTCCCGGAGTCAGTTGTTTTCTCCTCCAGATTGTTTATCCAGTCTATCCTATCGAGATAGACCTGCACAGATAATTAAGCACAAAAACAGGACACAGCAAAACAACAACAAAAAACAAAACAGCCACCCCGCCACCATTGCTGTTTTGTTTTCTTTTGAAGGGGCCCGATAGGAATTGATTAAGACTAATGTAACAGAGAGAAAATATTGAAACCCAAATGGAGGTTGATTGTGATCGTGGGATGGGAGGAAGTACAGGGAAATAGAGAAAAGAAATGGGGAGTAAGAGGTATTTATAGAGGTTAAACACAGATGTGTACATAGGTGCATATATGTATATATGATGATGGGGAAATAGATCAATATGCATATACTTATAGGGTTAATATTAGGACAGCAGATGGGGATTGGACCTCCACTCAAGTACTTCCTCAGTGCAAGAACATTTTGTTCTTTCAAATTGGCATTTCATGATGTGTACTTCCCTAACATGATCACTGAAAACAAATGTGTGCATAAGCAAATGTGGTGAAGAAAGCTGATGGTGCCCAGCTATCAAAAGATGTAGCATCTGGGGTCTGAAAGACTTGAAAATAAACAAATGGCCATCCAACTCAGAAGCACCAAAGCCCACATGGAAGAAGCACACCAGCTTGTGGGACCAAGAGATACCAAAGGGATCAATTATCAGGTTTCCAGAACTAAGAATCTTAATATATGCTCACTTTCCTGATATGATCGCTGACGACAAATATGTGCATAAGCAAATGTGGTGAAGAAAGCTGATGGTGCCTGGCTTTCAAAAGATGTGGCACCTGGGGTCTTAAAGGCTTGAAGGTAAACAAGCAGCCATCTAGCTCAGAAGTAAGCCCACATGGAAGAAGCACACCACCTGTGCGAACACGAGGTGTCAAAGAGTTCCGGTATGAAGCATCAAAGAACTAAAAATTATATCATTATAAATGAGGGGAGTGCAGATTTGGGACCCAAAGTCCATCAATAAGTGAAGCGACATACTCTTAGAGGGGTTGCAGCAAGGAGATGAGCCAGTTAATGTGCAGTGTAGTAGCAGTGGAATGTGCAACTTTTCTCTGGTTTTCAAATGCTTCCTCCCACTGACTATCATTATCCCAATTATGCCAGACAGACTGAACTAGTCCAGGGGTTGTACACTGGAGTCAGAATCATAGGGAATTTAGGATAGATGATCCCTTGGGACTAGTGGGGGGAGTGGTGATACTGGGAGGGTGGAGGTATGGTGGAGTAGAAAGGGGAACTAATTTCAGGGATCTACATGTGACCTCTCGGGTGCGGACAATGGGAGTGGGTGGGTGAGATGACACATTGGACAGTGTATGCTATGAAGAGGTAATAACAATATATGAATTATTTAGGGGTTCAGGCGGGAGGGGAAATGTCGGGAGCTGGAATTAAAAAAAAACTAGAGGAAAGAGGGACAGAGGAGCTTATGCAGGGGGCTCAAGTAGAAAATGGAAATGAATGTGGCAACATGTGTACAAATATGCTTAATACAAATGATGTATTGAATGTTGTAAGAGCCCCCAATAAAATCTATTTAAAAAAAAAGCAAAACAATAACAAAAAAAACCCAATGATTGAAAAAAGAAAAGCCTGTAAATAGGTCAAGGTCTGTTTGTTGACCTTTAGGAATATTTTCTGGTCTGATGGGGTGCCACAACCTGGCCCCAAAGTCTATTTTTGGTACTTCCTCAGGACTTCTTTGCTCTGTTCCCCTTGCTGTTCTGTGGCACCCCCTTAGGTTTTGTTCTGTGATGGGGTCAGATCGGGCACACCACCTCTGGTGTTGTCCCCTGTAGAGCTATGGGTCCGTGAGGGGTGTTGAGTCTCCTAGTGAGGCCGGGCATATGGTCCTTTCTGTGCATTGGCCGCGCTGAGCGGGAACATCGTCCTCAAGACTGTGCTCGGATCAGACATGTCCCTCGCCCTGAGCTAAAGCTTCAGTGCTGTCCTCTGAAGTCAATTCTTCGGGGAGAGGTGGCTGTCCACCTGGTTGGGATTGGGGCCAGTCCCTCAGGTCACTCTACTGGGTCCCTGCTGCATGCCGTCAGTGTGCCGCATTCATGCCTTAGAGCACCAGGTTGATTGAGACGAATTCTTTTTTGTTTTTTTGGGGGGCATCACTGCTCTCTGGTGGTGGGAGTAAGACGCCCAGCCCCACTGCTGGAATTGAACCTCCGTCCCAGTGGGCCGCAGTCCCGCGCACAACCACTACGCCACCGGGGCTCAGCCCTGAGACTAATTCTTTATGGGAATAGAAAACTTTGTCTTTCCCCTATGGAGCGACTGGTGCTTTTGAACTGCTGACTTTGTGCTTAACCAATGCACCCTCAGATCTGCCTATTTGACTGAAAATGGAGTCCTGAGGGTGAGTTCATTCCAAGACCTACAGTGTGAACTAAGCCGTGGTTTCCGGGCCTTCCCGGTAAGCCTGGTCTTCTTCAGGATTTTGAGTTCTGTTTCACAATTCTCTCTCACTCCATCTAGGACCTTCCAATGTAACTTACAGGGGCATCTTCCGAGCTTGTTTTGATGATGTCTTAATTGGTTCAATTGAATGTATGTAAATGAATATAAATTTGTGCTTTTGATCTTTGACATTTCCCCGTATTTGAGAGACTGTGGCGAGTCTTACCTTCCTTCCGGCTGCCTGCTTGCGTGCTGCACGTCCTGCTCTCCTGCCTGCCGGCTCTTTCCTACCAGGAAGCCAAGTGCCTGTTTCCTTTTTTTTGCCGGTTTCTTAACCAAAGGCTCCAAGATGAGAAGGTGGAGAGGGGACACAAGAGCCTCAGGGTGCCCCCATGTGGCCACCAGTGCAAATTGCCAATGATGGCTGTGGACTGGATTTTTGTGTGAACAGTGAATGATAGATGAATGATATAGATCAGAATCTTGTGACAAGTCTTACATAAGGTAACTCTTAAAACCTAAACCTGTTTTTAAATTCTAATTTTGGGGCCACAGTTTATATTTACATTTACTCTAGACAATAACCCAGGAAACACTTTAAGAAAATTTGTTTGGGCTCAAAAGTAGCTAATTTAGGAAAATTAGCTTTGAAAATATATCTAAAAGTGTCACCATAAATTTAAAATCTTCAAACCTTACATAAAATGACTCTTTTTAAAAATTCAGTAAAGTAGTAGCTGTTATACAAAATAAATCTGAAGATAGTTTCTTTAAAAAGTTTTATTGGAATTTAATTCACATATCATACAGTTCAGTGGTTCAATAATGTCAGTACTTGTACAATCATCACCACAATCAATTCTAGAACATTTTCTTCTTTCTTATCCTCATTGTCTTTAGCTCCCCAATTTTCCCCAATCTCTCCTGCCATACCTCCAAGAAACCATTAATACATTTACTGTCTATATAGATTTCCCAATGCTGGATTTCATCTACAGGGAAAATGTACAAAAAATTATTATAATAGCAAAGTTAAGCAGAGAAAAACTTCAATAGAAAATAAAGGAAATACGTAAAAACCAAGGCAAATTTAAAACCATTCAAAAGGGAGATCAAATTATAAGGTGTTGGTTGAATTTTATCCTGACTACATCTGCCATAATTGACTTCTGGCAATAGCAAGACCATTCACGTCCCTGGACTCAGGTCCCAGAGGGTTCATCGGGAGCTTAATCGATGTGGGGAACCTGCAAATGTCATCCATAGCCTTCCGCAGATGCATGTTCATAAAGGTCTCACCAATACCACTTTTGCCTTCACCTTTTATTATTTACAATCTTTGGATAGCACAGGCCAGTGTGTTTCTTCCATGAGGATTTAGTTGATGTCTCAGCTAGATGACTGCTTGCTTGGAAACCAACCTGTAAGAGCCTGTAAGCCATTCTTTCTGATAGCCGGGCACCATCTAGTTTCTTTGCCTCACTTTGTCTAGCACGCATATCTCTAGCAATCTCTTCATGAAGACAGCTTTGAGTTGCTTTTTGATGGTACTGTTAACTTTTCAAAGGTATATAATATTTCGACATGTTTGATGAATATTCTTAGGTGTGTACAATTTTTACCACTTGGTTCAGCCACTGAGAACCAGTGAGGTTGTAGTCCAGTTTCACTTGGTGTTTGTTTGTTCTTCTCAGTGTGATACTGTACTGCTTTTGAGGAATATTCATTTGCTCCAAAGTGGGAGTGTACGCTGTTCATGTGAAGAAAGGTAAGCAAGTGAGGTAACAACTATTATGGAAATTGGGAACATCTATGCATAAAGTTGAAGAGACATTTTATCTTGAATTACAGTGTCACAAAATGGAGCATATCAGTGTTTTTTGTTTTGTTTTTTCCAGAACTGGGGGAAAATACCCTTCTTTAAGAAAAATCTTAGAAATTAGCTCTCTTGAATGCCCCAGAAAAGCCCCAGCCATGGCATCCCTCCGGGCGGACAGGAGGGGTAGAGTTGAACTGCCCCTCTGCGTCCCTGAGACGAAATCTTCACAAGGCAGGAAGTTGCAGCATTCGCCCATATTTAGAAAAGAGACTAAACATTTATATGATGTTTATATTTATAGCTAAACCATGCCTCCTGGGTATGAAGTCTTTTAAAAGCTGAAGGAAGAAACTACAAGAAAGAAACGTTATTAATGACATGGTCCCAGTTTCCAAAAAGTTACTTATTCATTTGAGATCCTCCATCCACATCCATCTCATTGGACTCTTCTCGGACTCCTGGGGGTTGACCATGTAACCGAAGCAGGGCTCAAACCCGCAACCCTGAAAGCAAGAGGCTCACCCTCTACCAACTGAGCTAACCAGGGAACTTATCACCTGACTCTTCTAAGGGGACATGCTTTCGAAAGTCAGGCGGGTGTAGTTCAGACATGAGAGTGGGGACTGGGCAAGAAAGACAGAATTTCCTGAAAATCAGTTTGATTTTACATTTCAAGGGTTATGTTCTTTTCATCAGAGCATTAAAGACAAAAGAAACCCCTTTTGTTTGGGCCAGTAGCACATGAGCCCAGTAGGATTCACTGTGGCGGCAGTGTTCCCAGGTATGGAAGGACTCCACGCAGGATCAGGGCTGCGTTAGGGTTTGCTATGTAAATTGGCGGCTGCCTTGTGGGCCAGATGAGTAGGCAAACAGCAGTCATTTGGGGAGTGTGTCCCATGAATATGTAAATTCACTTCTGGGAGAGAGAGGGATGGCTAGGGCAAAGGCTAAGAAGTGGTGGGAGGGGGTGAACAGAGAGGGGGAGAACAGAGGGAAGGAGGGAAGGGCAGAAACGTGTCTTTCACTTTGACAGCAGGGAGGCCTGTAAAGCAGAAAAGGAGTTAAGTGGAGTTGAGAGGAAAGGCAGAGCCGGGGAGGCCTTTTGCTTCAGGCTTCGTAAGGCCTTTGTATGAAACAGGATGCCCCTGGAAGATGGGGGTGAAGGAACGACACACTTGTCACCATGGCTTGGCAGGTCCTCTCTCACTGCGACCCACGGCACAAACAAGCAAGCTCCAAAGGACGGGGCTACTGAACAAGCCATGCTAAGATGGCGTGCGTGTCTTGGAGCTACACGGCGCCTGGGGAGATTGTGAGAGTGACCGCTTTCAGGACAGACTGAAACGTGGATGTGACAGGTTTCTGGCCGGGGAAAATGGAACTGTGATGAGGTGGGTAAATCTGGATGGTGCTCACTTTGGGGACTCAAAGCAGGGACTCTGCTTGGGACACTGGGTTGAAGATGGCAGTTGGACAACCAGGTGGAGATGCCTTTTTCCTGGTCCATTAGACCAGACCCTGCTTCAAGATGACGGGAGAGGCACGCTTTGGGGAACCATCAGCTTAAAGAAGAGCTGTCAAGCCCATGAAATTGGGTGAGGTCACCATGGGCTCCAACTGTCCACCTTGACCCGGCCGACAGGACTCGCAAGCTTTGTGACAGTAATCCACAGTAGCTGTTCTCCGAGTCAATTTAAAAAGCAGATCCGTGTGAAAAGAACACGTAGGTGAGAAGAATTGGCTGGAGTTGCCACTCTGCCTGGATGCGCTGTGTGACTTTGACCAAGTCATCTCGCTCTCTGAGTTTCTGTTTTCTATGCAATAGAGACATCCCTTCTCTTACTCTGTGGGGCTGCTGTCAGACCGAGGGTGTGAGAGACAAGCAAGACTACACAACAGAGCATGAGTATGTGCCTCAGATGTTTCCAGATGCACCCTGATGATATTTTGTCATCTGATTTCTGAGTCGTAGACATGCAACATCAGAACAATTGGGTTTCCCAGTGCCTCCCCTTTCTTCCACATTTCCAAAGTAAGACACCTGGTGAGATCAATTTCACAGGTCTTCAAAGCAGACCACTTTGTTCTTTCTCCATTATATTCCATGCACAATCCTAAACCACGTGTCTTCATGTGCCCACCCACTCATGTAAGTGTCATATCCCGGGCCTGATCAGTGACCTTGAGATAAGGTTTCCTAACACTCAAACCCCACCCCACCTCAGCCCCCAATACACTACCCCATGCTCTACTTTAGCAACTCCATTCTACTCGTTTCCAAGACCAAGGATTTGTAACCCTGGGATAGCAGT
The DNA here is from genome assembly GCA_004026705.1 of Nesogale talazaci. Lineage (NCBI taxonomy): Eukaryota > Metazoa > Chordata > Mammalia > Afrosoricida > Tenrecidae > Nesogale > Nesogale talazaci. Next base: position 19,904 of record PVJH01011249.1, on the reverse strand, counting down.
TACCTTTTCACACTAGGGTCTTTAGTCCAATGGAGTATGTCTGTTCCTTCAATCCACCACAGGAGCGTGTGAGTTAAGTTGCAATTCACTCAGTGGGGTGTCCACGTAGAATCCTGCCGTGGCCTAGGAAGGCTGTTGTGCACCTTGAACGGATGCAGTCTAAAGTCATAGCACTCAGCCTGGGTCCCCACGGGCCAGACAGACACTGGGTCAAAAGTGTTCGGTTAGGAACACAGTACCGGGTATATTCTTCCCTGAGGACCTTGGAAGCATTGTTGAGTGGTTTTTGCTTGCTTGTTTTTCCCCGAGATGGGAGGTTGCTCCCCCTAGCTTACCCTCCAATGGAATTGCAGCAACCTTCTCCAAGACATGCCTGCTTCCCTCCACATAGCTTGATGTGGACTCCCAGGCTGGCTCATCACGCTTGCAGTCTGTTCATTTGGGGCCACCCTGGCATCGTGTTGTGTGGCATGGAATGGTCTTCCATCTCCCCTCCTCTTGAGACGTGGACCCCAGAGGAGAGATCTCCTCTGTCAGGGTGATTTTTAAGATGTAAGTGTGGTTCGTGAACCTTCCTGTTTTCTTTTGATATATGTTGGTCTGATAGGCATGGCTTTCCTAGTGTTACTGAAAGTTTTGCCCTATCACCAGCCCACGTCATTTGTGAAAATAGTGTCCACTTGAGAGTTTAATTTGTACGTGTCAACAATTCAGGTATTGCTGTCGGAAACCAGCCTATACTTGGATAATTTCTTTTTCTCAACAGTGTTTTAGATTCACTATCATTGGCTAAGTTAATGATACTGTTAATAGAATTACCTTATGCCCAAGGGAGGTGATTTCTGATGTTCGCTATCATAACATGATAATGGGGTCTCTAAAGTGAACCCTCTGGTTCCTGTAAAAACATAGCACAGATATATGAAGGGACTTGGAGTCACACTGAATTCTAGCCCCAATCTAAGAACAGTTCATTCATTTCTGGGGTGGGGGGGGGCATCACTGCCCTCATGGGAGTAGGAAGCCCAGCCTTGCTCCTAGAGAGCTGCTGCTGGATTTGAACCACCAACTCTCAGGCCTGCACACAACCATTATGCCACCAGGGCTCAGCCCAAACAATTCATTCTTAAAACATGGCCCTACTCCCTACTTGCCCTCATGAAGAGATCTCTGAAGAGAAGGGTGTTATACCAAAGTGTGGTGAAGAAGACAGATGGTGCCCAGCTAGGAGAAAGAATAGCATCTGGGGTAGTGAAGGTTTGTCTTCAAACAGCCAGAGAAGTGAGGCATCAATGAAATCCACATGAAAGAAGCACACAAACCTGTGTGATGTAAGGATTGTAATAATAAAATCCAAACCTGGAGGAGGGAATGGTAGCTGAGCTTAAACTAGAAACATTCCGTTTACAAGAAGGCTGTGGATGACAGTGGGAGCCCCAAATTCACTTGCAGGCTTTACATGTGGATTAACACTAATCCCCTCCGAACTTAGCCCAGAGATGTGACTAGCCTTGCTATCAGAGAACATGGTAAAGTCGATTATGGCTGATGTAATTAGGCTTACGTATAACACCTTATCATTTGATCTGCCTTTTGACCTATTTTAAAGTAGCTTACATTTTTAATATTTTGTTAAGTTGAGGTTTTTGTTTTGTTTGCTTCCTTGTTTGTGTTTTGTATGATCTTCTGTGTATGCAACCCAGGACAAGTAAATCTATGGAGACAGTATTTTGATTAATAATTACCTAGGCGCTCAAGCATAGGAGCAACAGCAAGGATGGTGCGGGACCAGCCGGTTCTCAGGGTACCAACCCCCTACCATCGAAAGGGTCCTTAGGTGTGACTTCGCGTGAGTGGAATACAGTACAGTCAGAATTAGCAGAGCACCAGGGGCTCTCTGTCCGTATGTCAGGACCAAGGGAATGAATGCATCTCCCAATGGGTATAGGGATTACACATCTTTCTAAAGGCATATGGGTACTACAGTGAACACGTAACAGTGGACGGGTGATTAGTTAGTAATAGAATGAGTCAGTGGCCAAACCTTATGTGTATCCGAGACCTTCCCAAGGAAACAATTTATGGTTTGTTTCAGAAGGAGACATCAGAAAGGAGGTAGTTATTCTTGCGGGTGGGAAGGGAGGCTGAACCTGACTGATGCTAACTCCAGGTAACTGTCAGGCGTATAGTGAACAGTCAGATGCAGGGAGGCAACATCTCTTATGGCAGCACCATTATGGGTGCTTATTATGGGGGACTCTTGTGGCCTGGAGAATGTGCATTTGACGACAGTCCTATCTCAGAATAATGGAGCGTTTGCTCATAAGTGGAGCCAGTTTTCCAGCCTGGAGTTGTGAGGGCAACAGTAAGGGCAGCTGCACTCTTCCCGGCTTCCCACAGTCAGTGTTTTGCTCGACGTGCACACGTCACAATACTGGGGCATGGTAGGGGAGGTGTGGGGAATGAAGGAGCTAACGATGAGAAGAAACTGTCCCAAAATTGTGGTGATGGCACAACTCTTAATATTATTGAAGAGCCAAATCAATGTGAAGTGTATACCACTAAGACGATCTTTTAAAAACAAAATTTTTAAAGATCAATGGTGTATCAATCCCTGTACCTATCAACCCAACTTCAGTTAGCAACACATGGCTAGTCTTGTTTCATTGACACGCCTCCCAGCTCCCCATTGGAGTGAGAATAGAACCAGCCTCAGCTGCATCTTTGGACTAGGAAGAAGGTCCAGGGGGGAGACTTTGCTCATCAGCATTGCATTTGGTGACATCTTCCTTTAAAGTTGAGGCGAAGAGTGTTACCTTGGCCCTAGTAGTAGGCCACGCCAAAGTAAAGTACCAACAGATGGGCTCACAAAGACTTGATAAGAGTGCTGATCAAATGGGAAAAAATGCAGAACAGAATTTCCAATTCTCTGAGAATGCAGACTTTCTGGAATCATGGAGAGTGGGTGAGCCCAGGAACTATTGCCCTGAGATAAACCTTGAGGCAAGCAAATGCCTTGAAATCTTCAACATGAAACTATAGTTTAGCTTACCGAGTCAACATGTTGATCCCTTACAGATACACCTCAAAAGAGAGCACAGTGCTCTCTTTTGAGGTTTATCTGTAGGGGATCAAATTGACAACCGCAACTTGAAAGGCTAGATGGGGACACGTCAGTGAGCTTATGTTAATAAACTGTTTTGGAAAGAGAGGTTGAAAACAGTTGCACGACTTGGAAGAGTGTAATTGGTACATCTGAATTATGTATGGAGAAACTGTTGGTTGTATATGATGCTGTGTGTACTCGCAAAGACAAAAGCAAAACACCTTGAAGACTTGTTCCCCAACCAGACCAATGTAGATCCACTTAAAAACAACTACTGCAAAGCTACCAGCCTCTCTGTGGGACGAAGAGAAGAGTTTGTGCTCCTGTAAAAACGGAGTCCCTGAAAACCACAGGGGGCACCTCTACGCTGCCCTGCCAGTGGCTATGAGCCGACAGTGAGTTTTTGAGTTTGGGCTTAAACACACACGCACACATAAGACCAAACCATGAAGTAGATGGGCTCTGATTTGGGTTTCTTTCTATGTAAGATTGAGAGTGAGTATCTACAAGCAGGTAAGTGATAGACTCATCCCCTGCCCTGCTTAAGGTTAAAATTGTTCTACTTGCTAGTTCAACAGCAAAGTGTCGTGGAGTTGTAATATGAGCAAATTCTTCTGTGTTCCTGGATGTCGTCTTTAATTTTGTGTTTGAAAGTATCAATCTGTTCATCAATTGTCCATTATGTTACTTATCTAAAGCTGGTCCTAGGGTTTGAGACAGGTAAAACTGAGGATGGATCCAGGACTCCTTAAACTATGTCCCGCGGGCCACATGAGGCCCACCGAGGACATTTATCCGGCCTGTGAGGTGTCTTTGTCGCTGCCACTGTCCTGCTTAGCAGCTGACTCATCCCGAGCCCCCGCAGTGAATTTGTTCATAGTTTTTTGTGTTTTTTTTTACACTATAGCCGGGCCCTCCAGTGGTCTGGGGGACAGTGAACTAGCCCCGTACTGCCCCTGCTAGGCAGTACCACCTAACATCCCACTGGGCACTGTGACCGATTGCAAGGACATTTGTCCCTCCTGTTCATAATCCTCTCGTAATCAGAACATCTTGACTGGAGCCCGGGAGCCTGCGGTGTGCAGCCTGCAGACCAACATCGAGCACACGGGCGGGGAGAGTTGGCATCATGTTGGTTTCTCACCTGGTTTATTCCCTTTAGGACCAGGGCAGGCCTGACACCCCATTTGCCACACAGCCCCGCTTTTTGCCAGTTTCCAGCGGCGTGGGCACCGGGCAGCCAGCAGCACTTCCCCCGCCCTCGGTCCTGAACCTTAGTCCCCTGGAGGGCGGGCCGGAGCCGGTCTGCATGCTGCCAAAGGGAGCCTAGAAGGCGTTAGCTCTCGGGGTTTGTTTGAGCGGAGGCGTGCTTGGGGCTTGGGTAAGGTTCTGACAGGGACCCTGTTTATTTGCAGCGGATCTGAAGTGCAGTGACTTTTCCCATAGAATGCACCGATGCCCACGCGATTTCAACACCCTTCTGCTTGCTCGTAGGGCTCATCTTTAAGACACGAGAAGCGCAGCTCGTCGTACCTCCTCTCCGCCCCTGAGGGTGGCCCCGGGGAGCTGGGTGATCAGCCCTCGCCCGGCACGGGCACCTGTTACGTGGAGACCTACCTGAAGAAGAAGCGCGTGTACTGAGGGGAGCCCTCCGGACCTCGGGGCCCTGCTCCTCATCGCTGCCTTAATGTCATTCAGACTAGCCATAGCCTTGAAATACGGGTTCGTCGTTTCCAGAAGGGTCTGTGTTGTGCAGCAGGCAGAACTGCCAAAGGAAAAACAACTCAGCAATAAAAGACAGCCCTCGAGAGCCTTTTTCACTAGAGTAAGATGCACCCCACGGTGATACTTAGCTAGAGTCCACTGCTGAAATTCACCGTGGTTCAACATTCCCCGCTTGAGGCCTGGGGATAGTTTTGACATACAAGAAAACGCTTGAAGCAATAAACGGGAAACGGTCACGTTTCCTGAGCCTTAGAAGAAATGAGTTTCCTTAGAGCCAGTGCATTTCATTTTGCTCTCCCTAGACAACCTAGTGTCGAGTTTTAGACCCTCACCTACAGCGACATGAGTGCAAGTACCAAACACAGGGACGGTGATGTCCTAGAGATGCCTGATAGGTAGGCGACTGACACCCCCCACCAGCCACGAAATGCCGAACCCGGCCGCACCCCACTCAGCACACACCCGAGGGCTGGCTTCCCTCGGCAGGCATCTGGGGGCCAGTGCTTAACCTGCACAGCTGCTCAACCAAAGGCCAGCTGCAGGAGGCTGCCAGTGGCTCCTGGGGAGCAAGTGGAGGCAGTCTGCTTCTGTGCAGACTGACATGGGGCGGCTGCACCCTGTCCCTGAGGTCACTCTGGTTGGGACGGACTCGAGGGCAGGGAGTCTGCTCCCGATGATGTCCCATTTTCCCCTTGTGACGAACCCGGGCATGTAAGAGAAGCAGCTCCATGGTCTTACAAGCCGTGCCGAGGTGGTCACCTTCAGTTTGGGGTCTCTGCTGCCAGTGAGGGGAGAGTGATGTTTACATTTATAAATGATCGGGGCTTAGGGGGAACATTTATGGCCTGAACATTTGAAGCTCAGATTTCCATGCCCATAAATGAGTTAGCTTGGGAACACAGCCGCGCTCTCATGTACTTACTACCCATGGCTACGTCTGTGCTAGGGGGATGGCAAAGTTGTGACAGGCCAGGTGACCTGCAAAGGATCACTCTGTGGTCCTTTAGAGCAGTGCGACACTGCCTGCACCCTCCCACCGCCGCCACTCCAGTAGCACCAATTCTCCATGCCTTCACCCTCAAGCCCATGTCAGACTTTGAAGGGGAGAGCACGGCAGGCTGCTGTGCCTCGCTGCAGTCGAGATGAATGCTGTAACCCCCAGTGCAGAGGCTGGGGCAATGCCCAAAGGCCCTGTTTCCACAATCACATGGAGCAGTCACCAATCCTTTCCCAGGAGTCTTAGGGAGTCTTTAGAACCACGGACGATGCCGGACCTCACTCTGCGGTCCCCTGTTGTAGTGTTAGGTCTAACAAACTACCAGCTATTGAACCCAACTGAGAAGGGCAGGAACTCCCTATCCTTATCGCACATGACTTTTGACATCACTCTTGTGATGCCCTTGGTATTAAAATGCATGCGAAACCCTTTGCCACCTAGAAGCGGTTAGTTTGTTATGAGACTGTAGCCGAGGGCATGGAGTGTGGTGTCTCAGAGTGCGGTCTTGGTGAAACCCGAGCATCTCTCATCTTGTCACGGGGCCCAAGATAGAAAGTGTCTATCCTGTTTGCGTTGCGGAGTCTCGAATGGATGCCTGTGCTGTAGGCTTTGTCAGGAATTGTACCCGCTCGAGTCCTGTTGTATAGACTAACTACTGTTGGACAGTGACACGTAGACCATGAAACTCCAACAATTCCTGAGATGCATGGCTGCCTACAGCTAACTGACCAGGACCAGGCACTACTGGAGTCTCCTGCAAGACAGCCGCTGGACTCCCGCCTGGCGCGGCTCCCTCCCGGGCCCTGCTGCTCGGTCCTACCTCCACTGGAAGGAAAACGGCGGCAGAGGGAAGATGATGTCTCACATCGGAGCTGTAAGCTGCAAACAGGGAGAGGCTGAAAGAACAGACGTGGGGAGATTGAGGGTTACAAGTTGCCATCCCTACCAGCCTGTGCCCCCTTACCGGTGGGTATGACAAAAGGTGTCGGTAATGAGGGTCCTGGTCAACCCTCCCAAAGCTGATCCTGTTAGTTTTCTATGTAAGGGACTGTCTGAAATGCTCTGATATTAAAAGGCATATGCATGTAAAGTCTTTAGTATATTTATTTGTATAAAGAGTAAACAAAGTGCATGTAGAGTGGCCACAGGATTGACAAACAGAGATGGGGGGTGGGGGGAGGGAGATCAAACAAGCGTCAATGGCCACTTTGCAGTTGCCATTGAATCCGGCCGGAGACCTCTGCAGGCTAAATGGGGGAGAAGTAATCACACTGAGCAGACGCTAGAGAGCATTAACAACAGGTTTTTCCGACTCTTGGTCAAGATCTTCATGATGCACGTTGAACCCAAATCTCGCCACTTGAGATTTTCCTAGCTAACCCCTAGCGTTATTTACTGGCTCCTGAACTCCATGGTGCCTCCAGCGGGGCCTTTACGTTCAAGTTTTGTGCTGTAGGGTGATGGTCAAAATAGCGATCCAGTCTTGTTAGATGGCAGGTATGTTTCGCAACACTCTAGGAGCTGTGAAAGCAGCTACGTTCTGACTGATGGAGGGCGGCATCCGGAAGCGGGAAAGCTGTGAAAGCAGCCGCGCGCGTGGGCGTTTCTTCAAAGTCTGTACACAAGGGCATCCGGGTTATAGGGATCAATCCAGATGAAAGGGATCCGGGTTAGGGAAGTGCGGGCATAGACTTAGTTCTCAGGAATTCATGCAGCAGTGTCTACTCCACAGCTGTCCCCTCGTGGTGCAGAAACAGTTTGCTCAGAAATGGGTACCGTGCGTCACCAGGGGGACAGGCGCTAAGCCACTGGAGAAACCAATCCAAGTTTAAGCCCTACTGATAGCAGGGATACACTCGTCCGGGGATAGAAACAGTAAGATGCTAACTGGTGTCTAGTATTTCAAGAATGCTGTACATATGCTGAAATTTGATGACGCGGTAAGAATATCAGCTAAGCCTATCAATTTCTAGCTTGAACTTAATGTGCCAGAAAAACATTTCCGATCGCCTGGCAGCTGGGGAAAAACAGTCATTCTGAGACGGTGTTTTGGTCAGAGCCCTCTTTTTTGGGAGGGAGGCCCAACGACTGTCATTTGGTTAGGTAGTTGTGGGCGACGGTAAAATTGTCACAGGAAATGGTCACACACATTCCTTCCGGGAGGAGTGCTGACAAGTTTGCTAGTATCTCCCTTTGTCACTGTGTGCCACTAAGTACTTGCGGCCAGATTCCAAGGGGCAGGCTTCTTGCACAGTAAGCACCACACTGCCCTCTTTCTACATGGACACACACTCATGTCTTTTGCTGAGTGAGTTTGTAAACAACCAAATGCCCCCCCCCCCCTTCTTTGTGTGTGTGTGTGTGTGTGTGTGTGCGCGCGCGCGCGCCGGGGGGGAGGGCGGACCTTACTAAACAATGAAATGTGAATGCTATTCATGGTTCGTGTTTTAAAAGTGCTTCGAACCCTTCAATAAGGTTCTGAAAGGTGGTCCGACTGGCTGGCTGCAGCTCCCAGCATTTCCTCATCAGCTGATACACCTGGAAAAGGGAAGAAAGGGAAATGCTAGCAACAGTAAAAATGGTGGGCTTGGGAGCTTTTAAAAAATTACAGAACATTCAGGGTAAGAAAACAATTTGTGGTCGAGTAACTTCCTTGATAAGAATTAACTGAATACTTTCAAACCAGAAAAGGGCTGGACAGCTACTGCCGTGGATAGACAGTGCTGAGTGGGTGTCACCTCACGGCGCCCCAAGCACAACGGCGGGGACCCTGTGATGTCCTCTAGTGCACTGACCCTCTGCCACTGCCGGGTCCTCCAGACACTGGACCCTCCGGTTTTTGAGTGTCGCGCGTGAATAATATGTCCACAAGCCCGATGGCTAATTAACCTTCAAGGAGATCCAAGCTATTACTGGAAACTTGTGGAAGGGGGACGTGAAATTGCAGGTCAGGCTTGTTACCTCCTTTGACTTGCTCGGCAGTGTGCGTTTTACAGTCTTGAGTTCGACCTGATAAAGGGCTCAATTCACTTTGGAATATGGGTTGTTGAAGTGAGCCCTCAATTTACTTGTGTACCCCCAAACCGAACCAATGTTACAGACAACTTGCACACACAACAAAACGCATTCACATGCGTCACAAAAATACTATGCCCAGAACATGCTCTTGTAGGGTAGCGGAGCTGATAAACACGGAAATTAGCCTTTTTTTTTTTTTCGGGGAACCCTTGGTCAGAACATAATGTGCAGCCACTGTCTGGCCCGAAGTTGATTTCTCAAACCTACCTGAAATTCAACTTCAGAATTCTATGTTAAAGGGATTTCCTGCCCCTCTTCCCCTTTTCCCATGCCTCGCTGGCCAGCGTGAGCTATGAAAGCAGGAAGGGGACAGTGTTGTGCAGACGTACCTGCTCGGGGCAGTTAAGGGGGCACGGCAGACGCTTTCCCTCTTTTAATGTATTCACAAGTCTCGTTACAGTCATCTGGCCATGAGTTGGGCCAATCATTTTCAGGAACAACTAAAAATAAAATCAAACAGAATGTTTTATTTTGAGAATACTCTTATGTGAGGATTTAGGGGAAATGAGTAGAGTTAACAGGAAATTCAATAATAAAAACATTTTCCTCTTTAGTCACTGGAAGACCAAAGTCCTTGGCTCTCATGGATTAATGAACTAAAACATTTTCCTCTTTAGTCACTGGAAGACCAAAGTTCTTAGCTCTCACGGATTAATGGACTTCTCAGACTCGGCCTCCCACTCCTTCTCAGAGAGAAATGGCCGTGTCTGGGAGGAAACAAAGCACAGGCTAGCGCCCACCCCAGCAAGACCTCACTTCCCTCATGCCTGGTCTCTCCTTGCAAGTCAAAGCTTGGGCGACACCAGAGAGTCACCGCAAAGTGTCCGGCAACCAACCAAACGAGGTGGGAAAGTAAGACTTCACCCGTCCACACAAACATGCAGAAGGCTCTCCTTTTGCAAACAGAGCTTCTGAGGAACGCGACGGGGGCTGTGTTCCATGCAGGGCTAGGTTCCCCCCACCCCCCACCCCTTCCCGGAGAAAGGCAGCACTTACCGCCATGGGGCTGGAGTCAGAGTCACAGTACGTCAGCAGCTCATGCAGGGTCACGCCGAAGGACCAGACGTCAGAGGCAATGTAAAATTTACACTGAATTAAACATTCTGGAGCATACCTGGAAGAAAGCACAATAGGACATCTTAATTCCTGGGCAGGCTGTTCCAACAGAGTCCCTTATAAAACTCATCTCTTGGTTCTTAGAGTTCTAATATCCAAGGCTTCTAAGTGTATTAGCTATCATTCCTTTCTATGTTGATGGGAGGAGGGGAGGGGTATCTACCCGATCAAATCGTGGACTCTATAACCTCTCCATCGTTTGTATGTGCTCCAGATGGTTGGCACTGCTCCTTGCAGGTGGGGAAGGCAGCTCCCAGGCCGGCACTGTCTACAAGGTCACCAGGCAGCTGAGCGACTGTACCACCCACCGTGCCGTCTAGTTCAGCAAACCATCCTCAGTTGCCCGAGCCAGAAACCCAGGCCCACGCATACCCACACAACTTGCCCCTTGTGCATCCCACTGCCACTATCCTATAGTAAACATTATCATCATAACTGGGTCCACCATGGATTGACGAAGCAGTCTCATTGTGTCCCCCCACCCTTCCCCCAAACCTAACCTCGAATGGCATGCCGGTGCTCTTGGGCTACCGTCCAGCGCCATGCTCCTCGGTATCATTCAGTCAGCTGCCTCCCCAGGACTCCCTGCCTCCTGGTCCAGCCGCCTTCCATGCCTGCCCCTTGTGCTGCTCCTGCCTATTCACGCTCACCAACTGCCTTCTTCAGCCGTCTCAGCAAATGCCTGGGAGGTGCTCAGACGTCAACCAGAAAACTAAGACCAACCCATGGTACTGGCCACCTTGCTCAATGAACTCTGCATTCATTCTGGCTCACCCTTGGCGTCCCAGGGCTTTGATACCTGAGGGGATTTCTTACAGTTCATGTAAGAATAGAAGTGACACATAATGGAATTTTGTCATGAATTTTGTGAAGTCTTCTTGGTTTTGTCTGACGAATGAAGGTCCGCTTCAGGGGTGAGCCTATACTGGTTATATCCTGGGACCACTGGTCAGTTTGACAGGAGGTAGGATGGAAACGAGGAAAGCCTAATACTCGCCCGTTCAGGGGTGCATACTCCACGCTGGCTGCCTCACCAGGCTGGCTCTCGGACATCGTCAGGAGAAGGCTGCGAGGCTTCTGTGGGTTTGCTCCGCTTTGCCCAGGATCTCCCAGTACCTGCTTAGTGCCCACTAAGGTGGCTGGACCAGGAGGACACTGCATTGCCGTGTCCTCACTCTCTGATAGACCGTCAGGCTCCCCTGCACGGACATGCTGCCGGGAGGTCTGTCTCCTGCCCCCCCAGCTGGTCCCGAGGCTGTGTTGGACAGACGCGCTTTCTCGGGAGCCCAGGTGGATTCGGGAGCCCACTGGATTCTTTGTAAAATGGTGTCACGTGAAACTTGGGTATTTATTTCTGGGTGGGCTTCTTTCAGAGAGAAAGCAAATACTGACAGAGTCTAAATGCTCTAAATACTCGCTTGCCTTGATTCAAGCCAAAAGAAGAACAGAGAGGAACACAGGTTGTCGCTGGGTAGGTGCTGTTTTCCAAAGGACTCTGTGTCCAACACAAAGAAACACTGGCTGGGCCTGTGCCGCTCTCACTGTGGCTATGTGTGAGCCCATCAGCATGCGGAGCAAAGGCCTGCGGAAGCCGTGCATGGCCTGGAGGAATGACTTACCAAAACACAGGGCTGTCCCGGTCATCCTTTACCGTGTAGTACTCCTTGTCAGTTTCGATTGCTTTTGTTAAACCAAAGTCTCCGATCTTCACTTGGTGCTCACTCTCAACAAGGACGTTTCTTGCCGCTAAATCCCGGTGGACGTACTGCCGAGAACCCAGGTAGTCCATCCCCTGAGGAAGAGAAACCGCGCACACGGCTCACAGTTACTTGAGACTGAATTCAGAGCCTTTCACTTCAAATTTTAAAAGTTAAAGAACCACTTCATTTATGTATTGCTGATGACTGGAGGAGGTTCATTTCCAAAACAGAGACTAATTTGTCTCCCAGAAAATACAGAGTAAAATAAACTCAGGCCGTTATTAGGTAATTTCCTATTTACAGCCTCATTACTAAACAACTGCCCAGGAGAGAGGACTGATTTTTAATTTTCTAATGCGCTGTTACCTTGCAAATCTGAACAGCGTATTTCAGCTGCTGTTTAAGGTTGATTTTGTTCTTATTCTTGGGGAGATACTCCTTAAGGCTTCCAGATGGCAGAAATTCCATGATGAGCTTAATACCGTTTCCTCCTGTTTAGGAAAACAACTATCAATATGAGAAGTCAATGAAGAAGGGCCTGTGGAGAGTGAAGGGCCTGAAGCGCTTTTCGGCTGTGCCCTTGGACCATAGGTAGCAACTTGACCTCTTGTGCCCCCGAGCGCAGGAGCCGCTGCGGTGGATGTCTCCACAGCTACCTGAGGGGCAGGTTATCACCATTCACAGGGCAGCCTGCCCATGGTCTCTGGGTCCTGAGAGATGATCTGTGGAGTTTACAGGGTAACTGAGGCCTAAACACCACACAGGCGGATGTGAGTGAAGAGAGGCAGGCAGGCCACACCTTGTGGCTTGGTTATCAGCTGATAATCAGGGATAGAGGGGTGAATGATTCACTCATGCATATGCACTGAGGCTGGCCCCCCTATCATGACAATGCAATCAATACAATAAAGGCTTTGAAGCCAGAAGCCAGAGAGCTTCCTAGGGGGTGAAAGACACTTGATAGGTTTGAGAGGGTAAACGTCTCTTTGCTTGGCACATGGGAGCTCTGTGCTGGGACCCCTTCCAGAACTCGCCTCGTTCCTGTCGTCTTTGTGCTCATCCTTAGTTGCAATCTGTTGCTAAAATAAATCTGTAATCAGAAATGTACTCTGTGAGTGTTATTCCTTTATGTTCACCCTGATTTACATCCTTTTGTATGGTGGCCATGTAATCAGAGTGATATTCTAGGAGTTTTGTGAGGGAGTCGAGTGGACGATCAAATCCTGAGCGGCAGCGAGAGTCAGGAGGTGGAGGTGAGGGAGCCCTGAGCTCTTGCTGGTGATAAAAGCTCGGAGTCTACAGCCAGCAGTTCAGAAATGAGGGTGTTGTGTGAACGCTTGATGACGGAGCGGGCCCAGGAGTGTGTCCTTTAAGCTGTGAGTTCTGACCCGGCTCTAAGTGGCACGTGTTGGAGCGAAAAGAGTGCCCCTTGGGGCCGACACGTGGGGAAGGGACTATTTTGAATAATTCCCACATTTGGGCGAATGAATTTTTGCTGGTTTTTATCTGTGAACTCACTCAGAGAAATGAAGTATTCTGTGAACCAGTAAACAGACGATAATTTTTTAAAATGATAGGCCGCATCATTTCTCTACTGAGTTTGAAGCTCATGAGTGGTGTGCAGGATGATAAACTGATCGGTAGATTCTACTTGCCACCTTGATGTGGACAAGTAGGAACGCACGCAGTCTATGTAACAGGCGCACGTGTGTGCAGGGCTGGTCATGTTTCATGACTGTCTATAAGAATGAGGATGGTGCCTTGTGTGCGGGCCCAGACACCTGGGCAGATGGCGCTGGAGCCCACGGCCGGAAGGCAGGTGAACATCTTAGTGGCATTGTGGGGTTCGCCCTGGGCTAACAGCCATGAGATCAGTGGATCAAGCCCACCGGGGGAGAAAGTGGAGGCCCAACCATGAGTCGGCACAACGTCAGCCTGGTTTCGGTGTGGTCTACCCCCTCAAAGCCTGGAGAGCTCCTGGGGGCCGTTTGCTGTGCTGCCGTGGAGTCCAGGGAAGACCCTGGAGTCAGTCAGTCTGCCCATGAAAAGGCACTTGGCCAGACCTACCGTCTTCTGTGCAGATGCCCTTGTACTTCACAATGTTCTCATGATAGAGGTTGCGTAAGATTTCGATTTCTTTCTTCAGGTCGGCTATGTGGTTGCCTCCGCTCTCAGGCTTCAGCGATTTGACAGCCACCTGTTCGCCAGTGTTGTCCCCCTCGGGGTCATACCGGCAGAGCTCCACCTTCCCGAAGTGGCCCTGCAAGGAAAGCAGCATGTGTCCTCCAAGCAGGCCAGGGCCTCTCAGGACAGGCTGCCTGAGGCCTGCAGGCTCTGCTCACTCCCCATAGGCCCCTCAGCCAGTCCCGTGGGCACGCACCTCCCCCTCAACCCCGGAGCTAACACGAGCACACACCAGGGACTTCGGAAGGACCCGGTCCATCCATGCTGGTTTCCATGGGGCTGGAAAGGAAATCTTGGAGGAAAAGGACCTCGAGCACAATGGTGGCCCACCCTGACAGGTCTGGGTCCTGGCCATGGGAGAGGCCCCACAGGGCCGAGGAAGAGCACTGCACATGGGGTTGGGTCCCCAAGCACCTGACCCTGCTCAGAATGCACAGTGGTGACACAGCTTGCAGGGGGCAAGGAAGCCGTGGTGAAAGGAGAGAAACTGAAGGCTTTTGAACTTGAGGAAATGCGGAGGCCCTGCCCTGGAGCAGATGCACTGAGAGGATGTAGTCTTGGCTGAATGATTTCAATGGCAGGACATCTGTATAAAGATGCAAATTCCAGGAGCTTCTCTAGGCACATTAATTGTTCAGGAAACTCCATTGGCTCCTGGCCCAGTGGAGAAGTTGGTATGCTTTTTTGGCATGCTGTGAGTAAATCTTCCTCCCATTTACCCACACACTCTCAGCCGGGGGCGTGCCCAAGTTCATAGATAGACTTGTCTATTGTCATCTATCTAATCTAATCTAATCTAATCTCTCAAAGAACAATCCAGTCTTGGGGGAAGCTGACCAGCGCATAACCAGTCACGTGCCCAAGCAGGTCTATACATGCTGCTCCTGTGCCTGGTCAGAGGGAAAGACTAGCTCCCTGGTGCTTCACGTGATCCAAAGGAAATGCAGCAAGGCACTGGCTTTCAGGCTTGCACACGGCAGGGAGGGAGGGAAGGAGACGGGAAGACAGGAGCGGGACCTGCTCTGTCAGTAGTCTGCCTGCATAGACACTTGCCTCTCCCAAGTCCCGGATCCGCTTTAAGAATCGCTTTTCAAAATGTGTGGGGTCTACTTCAGTTGCTGGTTTTCTTTCTGAAACAATGTCTGGATCTATGAGGAAAGAAGAAAACAAATTCAAAAGCAAGTCATTGCCACTCCCACCTTTGCTTCTGCCTCAGCCTCCCTCCACTCCATGGTCATGGCAAGGGCCCACAGCCGCCTCTTACTCTGCTCTTCCAGCTTGTTAATGTCTCTCATGATGGCCCGGAAGAAGGGTCTCTGGCTGGGGTCGTAGTTCATGCAGCGGGTCATCAGGTCGGCCAGCTCCTTGCAGGATGGGGTCACTGGCCTGCACCGGCTCTCATAGAACCGCTCTTTCTAGAAGGGAAGAAGCCAGAGGTGCTGCCCAGGTGCCTTCATGCCCCCACCCCCCCCCGCCCCCGTCGGAAGGGGCTACCCATCCTTCATTCAATTGCCAGCATCTCTGCGTCAAATTACCCAGCCTGCTCCCAGCTTAGGCAAACACTGATTCCCAAGTGACCCTCCCTCAAGGAAGATGGGCAGAATCGAGCTAGAATACCATTTGGCAAGTGGTGTAAAAAAATCATCGGATTTCCCACATCCCCTAACGCCCTCATTCTCATCAGTAAATCACTGAGCAACACACACACACACACACACACACACACACCAGACATCAACACAGATTGATTTCCTGAGAATGAGATGTAATGTTGAAAACTTCAAAACAATCCCAGAGCCAAATATAAAATTAGTTAAATATAATGAAACAACAAACACATGTTAAATTTGTTTTTTAAAAGTTTAAATTATTTTAAGTCGTAACTGGGTATCACTCAATGGCAGTGAGTTTGTTTTTTCTTTGTTGAATTTATTGTCTTGGGAGTAAGTACAATATTAAATGAAGACATTCAGGATATATATAAAGTTGTACCTAGCATGGTCCCACTATTATGTGAAAAATATAATGGGATTCAGAAATCTTGTATCATCTTTTAATTCAATCTCTCCATGAACTTTTCAAATCCCCCTTATACAGACTAACAATAATAAAAGTGAAAAAAACAAAACACAAATGTAACCAGTAATCAAAAAGATGGTGATCGATACTTCTTTTTTGTAGTTTATCATTCACATTTTCTTCCATTCACTGTTTTTTTTTAATAGTCCGGCAATAACTAATTAGATGCCACTTTTAAAATTATATGAAAATTTAAAGGAAAAATAGAGCTCAGTGGGATCATACAGTCTCTAGCTGGCTCCCAAGGCCTGCCTGTCCCCTCCACCCCCCAACTCTCTGGCCCCTATGGCCACCCTGCCTATGTGTGGAGTGTCTGCCCT
Source organism: Nesogale talazaci (assembly GCA_004026705.1). Taxonomy (NCBI): domain Eukaryota; kingdom Metazoa; phylum Chordata; class Mammalia; order Afrosoricida; family Tenrecidae; genus Nesogale; species Nesogale talazaci. The sequence continues at coordinate 3,599 of PVJH01011249.1, read as the reverse complement.
TTCCTGCTCCAAGGCTGAGAGGCAGGTATTGCTATTACCAAACACTGACCCAGAGAGACCCCCTTCCTTACCTCATTCCTGTATACCTGCCCTGGGCACACAGCAGGTGCTCAATAAAGACCGACTGACCAACAATATGAAGACATGCTGGGTTTTTGTTGCCTTCAAAACTCTTAAGTCAACCTCACTGCCAGCTGGTCCGTTACACCTCATATCAACTGACTCGGGGCAGGGTAGAACGGTCCCTGCAATCTGAGGTCAGTGCGGAGGAAAAAGTTCCACCTTTCCCCTTAGTTTCCCTCAGGAAGTTGAAAGAATAAAATGGGCTTCCCAAAAAAGCTAAGCTGAAAATTTCAAAGTACCGGATTTCTGCCAGGCCTGGCACCACCTGTAACTGGCGAGCTGGAACGCAGCTACCTCTCCAATGCCTGCTACTGCCGGTACCCAGATGAACTCCCTAGCACTCCTCCTTGGTCTGCACACCGCCCCCAGGGGCAGACCTGCAGCTGGAACCATACAGTCCCACTTTCCCCTCCGACCATCATCCTCAGGCAGTCAGGGACTCAGAAGCCGGTAATCAGTTGAAGACCCTCCAACCCTCCCCACTCAGGTCCCAGTGCACTCTCCAAACCCTCCTGTTCTAGTCAGGCAAGCAGCACTATGGCCTGCTACCCACACACAACAGAAATGCACCTTCTCGCAGTGCTGCCTTTCCCTCGGGCACACACGGCTCACACAGTCACGTGAAATGTGGGTCAACAATGCTCCTGGACAGCGAGCCGGACCACTCGGGAGTTCGCCCCGACTTCTCCCCAGGTGAGGACGAGTGTGCTGCATCTCTCACCTGCCCTGCTTCTGGCTAGCGGTGCTGGGTGAGCCTCTGGGCTCCCTGTACCTCCAATGCCCTGGGTGGAGAGAGGTGTACCCTGCTCTGCTGAGCGCTCTGAGAACTGCACCCATTCTTACATAATGTCATCTTAACCGGTCTCCTTGATGTGTGAATGCCCAGGTTTGGCGGGGGACAGTGTGTGACACCCAGTGGGCACATGGTCAACACCCGTGGGCCCATTCTGCTGAGAAGCAGGCACTGATCAGTGCGTTCTGCAGCCTCGGGAGAAGGAACGAAGGACCAGTACCCCATGCCTGACGGAGGCTGGGGGTGTGCCACCTCTTCAGGGCAGCCGCTCTTCATCGGGGACATTCAATCACGATGACAGGGCCACACAGCCACTAAACTGCGGCAGCGGCTCACCTCAATCAGTGTCTTGTCTTTCAGGGGGATCTCGCCGTTGTAGCAGATTTCCCACAGGGTGGTCCCAAAGCTCCACTTATCGGCGGCCACGCTCAAGTTCTTGGAGTCTTCAACACACTCGGGCGCGATCCATGGGATGCGTTCTATGCACTCTGGAAGACAGCAGGATGCCGACTGGGCTGCTGCGGGAGCCACCCGGGGGCACTGGGGGCCCTGCGGCCCAAGCGAAGAAGAGGACGACTGTGCTGGGGAACTCTCAGCTTAGACCCTGGAAACACAGGCCTCGGGGCTTGGCGGGCACCCTTCCTGGCTCCTCCACCCTGGGGCTGTGCATCACCAGCCGCCGGGAGTCTTCCAAAGCCCTGCTCTGAGACCCAGCACCCAGGGTGGGGGTCTCACCCCACAATAGGAACAAGGGACACAAAGGCTGGGAGAAGAGGCCAACCTACATAGACTCCCATGGGTGCTGACCTCAGGCGCCCCACACCACCTGCCTGCGAGATGAGCCCAGGTTTCATTGGTGCCCAGAGAGAACAGGGGAGAGAGACTGGGGTCAGGAGGCAGCAACCGCCTATGTCTGGCTCCCGAGCAGGGGTTGGAGCAGCAGCCCTGGCCACGTGGAGGGAAAGCACACCTCAGCGAGCCCAGGAGTCCCCAGCCCTCTTGGGAAGCTGAGGGGGCGGATCAGGCTTGGGCCGCACATGTAAGACCTGCTTGGCCTTCGGCCTTCCCCCTTCCCTGTACCCGATGGCCTGTTGCTGGCTCCGGATCAGGCAGGGCCCGAACACTTTGCCCCGGTGTTGTCGTTCCTGTCCCTCATCCCCACCCCCACAGACACAGCAGGTCCAGACGACAATGGTCTTCTCCGCCCAGAGCTGGAGCCCCAGTCTTTCACTTCACTGAAGTCGCTCTCCATGTGCCTGGAGTCAGACATCCCAACATGGCACTTCTCCAAATGTAACCCCTCCTGTGACTTACTGCGTCAACTCCTGTGTGGCAAGTCTCTGTGCTCTGCGCTGGAGAGCAGCCCCTTTCCTGGCTCTACAGCTCTCCACTCAGACAGGAAGCAGCAGACCGCGGCACAGCTCAGGGGTAGGGAGATAAGGGGACTCTTGAACCCCTCCCCCAATTACGGCTGGTTTTAAAAGGAACAAAGGGGAGGCCCTGACGACTCCCTGGCACACAGGTGGCGTCCCTCTGTACCACCCTACAGCCTTGTGCACAGCTCCTTCAGGACAAGGACCAGTGGTGCTTCTGGCAAACTCCGTGCTTCTCCTACTGCTCATTGAGCTCTGTAGGAGCATAGGGGGCCACCCTCCCAAGCACCAAACGCTCCCCGTGGGAGGCCGCCCCTCTCTGGCCTGGCCCAAGGGGGTGGGGGTGGGGGCAGGGCACACACCTTGCCGGGTCAGGACAGTGATGGGGATGCCGGGGTCACTGAGCTTGATGAATGGACCATACTCGCTGTCGATGCCTTCCCGGGCCAGGAGCAGGTTTTTCGTGCACACGTTTCCATGGACCAGGTCTTTGTCCTCCTGCAGAGAAGCAAGGATGGCATTCACCCAACCTGCCCACAATGATTCACCTCTCTTCCCGCCCTATTTCCCACCCCGCCAGGCCTCCCTGCCCGTCAGTCCAGTTCTCTCCCCAACTATCTACCTGTTTCCTCAGCATAAAGCAGGGGAACATCAGAGCCCACATTGTGGGCTTTTGTGAGGATCCAAGTAACTAGGACCTCTGTAAAATACTCGACAAGCTGATCCCTGGAAAGCACCCAAATGCGTGTCAGCCACTGCGGACTCGAACCCTGTCATTCATGCGTTCCATCAGCGGTGGCCTCTCCCTGTTCTCACCACGTGCTGCGAGCAGCAGCCAGGTCTTTGACCCAGCGCCCTCCCTTATCCCCGGGATTCATGGGTGAGCACAGAGAACAGCCCCCCAGTTACCAAATTTCACAGGGAATACCTAAATGCCTCGGTCCCAGGTACACCTGTGCCTCACCCACGAGCCCTTGATCCCACAGAACACAGGACAGGGTCCTTTCAGCCTACTGAGTACGCTCTTGCTGGGAAAATTCTGTTTCTAGCAGGGACCACTGGGGGCATGGGAACATTTCTCACCAAGTAACTCAGGGCACTGGCTAGCTGTTTGGCGACTTTGAACTTCCACGGTGTGGTGAGGGCATCACTTCTCCGGTGCATGAAGAGATCCAGGGGTCCCCCCTCCACAAACTCTTCCACCATGATATCTACAGGCACAAAAAGGGTTGAATCTGGAAACTTGCGTCTCTGGCACAGTGCTTTACCGGCTCCCAAGGCCCCACTGGTATATAGTACTCTGCCTGAGG
>PVJH01011248.1:0-69595 GCA_004026705.1 Nesogale talazaci | reverse complement strand
TGAAAACACTGTGTAAACAGAGAGCTGGAGCGCTATGAAAACCCACATAAGGTTACAAGGCAGCACTAATGAAAATGCTGCGTTCATGTCTGTGTGACTGTGAGACAAAGGAAGATACACGAATGATTCCCCAATACACTGTAACGTGGAACCTCTGTTTGAGAAAACAAGATTCCAGCAAGTTCCGTACCCGATTTGTACGATATTTTCAATGTGTTTCTGTGGTGTGAGAAATACAAACTAAATAAGAGCATTCTCGAGCGAAGCTATACCTTTCCTAAAGGAAAACTCACCAATCTGAAACTCACAGTGAAACTGTCATTGGAGAGTGCAGAGAAATGTCTTGACAAAGCTGTGTAAAGAGAGAGCAGGAGAGCTATGAAAAACCACATAAGAGCCCTGGCCTCTGAAGCCTGACTTACAGCTCTGCTGCCATTCACATGTTAATTTTGAAGATTAGGGTATGTTAATTCCCTAAGCTTGCTCGCTCTTTAAAACTGGCTTCTTTCTCACAAATACAAAAAGAAAGAACCCCAACCCATCACAGAAAAGATGTCACTACTGACACAATGTATGTATGTATGTATACATTATTCTGAGTGCTGTAGGAGTCCCGAATAAAATGAATTAAAAAAAAAAAAGAAAAAGAAAACCCACATAAGCTTAGGAGACAACACTAATGAAAATGCTGCATTCATGACTGTGTTACTGTGAGACAAAGGAAGATACACGAAAGATTTTCCTATAAACTGAAACGTGGAACCTCTGTTTGAGAGAACAAGAAGCCTGCAATTTAATTACACGCTTCGTACGAAATAAACAATATGTTTCTTGTGGTGTGGGAAATAAGCACTAAATAAGAGCATTCTCGAGCGAAGCTATACCTTTCCTAAAGGAAAACTCACCAATATGAAACAAACAGTGAAACTGTCATTGGACAGTGCATGGAAATCGCTTGAAAACACTGTGTAAACAGAGAGCTGGAGCGCTATGAAAACCCACATAAGCTTACAAGACAGCACTAATGAAAATGCTGCATTCATGTCTGTGTGACTGTGAGACAAAGGAAGATACACGAATGATTCCCCAATACACTGTAATGTGGAATCTCTGTTTGAGAAAACAAGATTCCTGCAAGTTCCATACCCGCTTCGTACGAAATTTTCAATGTGTTTCTGTGGTGTGAGAAATACTAACTAAATAAGAGCATTCTCGAGCGAAGCTATACCTTTCCTAAAGAAAAACCCACCAATCTGAAACACACAGTGAATGTGTTATTGGAGAGTTCAAGGAAATCACTTAGAAACACTGTGTAAAGAGAGAACAGGAGCGCTATGAAAAACCACATAAGGTTAAAAGACAACACCAATGAAAATGCTGCTTTCATGACTGTGTTACTGTGAGACAATGAACATACACGATGGATTCGACAATATATTGTAACGTGGAACCTCTGTTTGAGAAAATAAGATTCCTGCAAGTTCCATACCCGCTTCGTACGAAATTTTCATGGTGTTTCTCTGGTGTGAGAAATCCTAACTAAATAAGAGCATTTTCGAATAAAGTTTTACCTTTCCTAAAGGAAAACTCACCGATCTGAAACACACAGTGAAGCTGTCATTGGAGAGTGCTGAGAAATCCCTTGAAAACACTGTGTATACAGAGAGCTGGAGCGCTATGAAAACCCACCTAAGGTTAAAAGACAACACTAAAGAAAATACTGCATTCATGTCCGTGTGACTATGTAACAAAGGAAGATACAGGAATGATTCCCCAATACACTGTAACGTGGAACGTCTGTTTGAGAAAACAAGATTCTTGCAAGTTCCATACCCACTTCGTACGGAATTTTAAATGTGTTTCTGTGGTGTGAGAAATATTCACTAAATAAGAGCATTCCCGAGCAAAGCTATACCTTTCCTAAAGGAGAACTCTCCAAACTGAAACACATAGTGAAACTGTCATTGGAGAGTGCAGAGAAATCGCTTGAAATCTCTGTGTAAAGAGAGAGCTGGAGCGCTATGAAAATCCACAAAAGGTTAAAAGACAACATTAATGAAAATGCTACAATCATTTCCATGTGACTGTGAGACAAAGGAAGATACACGAATGATTCCCCAATACACTGTAACGTGGAACCTCTGTTTGGGAAAACAAGATTCCTGCAAGTTCCATACACGTTTCGCACGAAATTTTCAATGTGTTCCTACAGTGTGAGAAATACTCACTAAATAAGAGCATTCTCGAGCGAAGCTATACCTTTGTTAAGGAAAACTCGCCAATCTGAAACACACAGTGAAACTGTCATTGGAGAGTGCAGAGAAATCCCTTGAAAACACTGTATAAAGAGAGATCAGGATCGGTATGGAAAAGCATATAAGGTTAAAAGACAACACTAATGAAAATGCTGCATTCATGACTGTATTACTTTGAGACAAAGGAAGATAAACGAAGGATTCTCCAATACAGTGTAACGTGGAAGCTCTGTTTGAGAAAACAAGAATCTTGCAAGTTCCATAGGCGCTTCGTACGAAATTATCAATGTGTTTCTATAGAGTGAGAAATACTAAATAAATAAGAGCATTCTCGAGCGGAACTATACTGTTGCTAAAGGAAAACTCACCAATCTGAAACACACAGTGAAACTGTCATTGGAGAGTGCAGAGAAATTGCTTTAAAACACTGTGTAAGGAGAGAGCAGGAGCGCTATGAAAAACCACATAAGGTTAAAAGACAGCACTAATGAAAATGCTGCATTCAGGACTCTGTTACTGTGAGACAAAGGAAGATACACAAATGATTCCCCAATACACTGTAAGGTGGGACCGCTGTACGAGAAAATAAGATTCCTGCAATTTCCATACCTCTTCGTACGGAATTTTCAATGTGTTTCTGTTGTTTGAGAAATACTAACTAAATAAGAGCATTCTCGAGCGAACTATACCTTTCCTAAAGGAAAACTCACCGAACTGAAACACACAGTAAAACTGTCATTGGAGAGTGCAGAGAAATCGCTTGAAAACACTGTGTAAAGAGAGAGCAGGAGCGGTATGAAAAACCACATAAGGTTAAAAGACAACACCAATGAAAATGCTGCATTCATGACTGTGTTACTGTGAGACAAAGAAGATACACTATGGATTCTCCAATACACTGTAACGTGGAACCTCTGTTTGAGCAAACAAGAATCTTGCAAGTTCCATAGGCGCTTCGTACGAAATTATCAATGTTTTTCTATAGGGTAAAAAATACTAAATAAATAAGAGCATTCTCGAGCGGAGTTATAATGTTGCTAAAGGAAAACTCACCAATCTGAAACACACAGTGAAACTGTCATTGGAGAGTGCAGAGAAATCGCTTGAAAACTCTGTGTAAAGAGAGAGCAGGAGCGCTATGAAAAACCACATAAGTTTAAAAGACAACACTAATGAAAATGCTGCATTCATGTCTGTGTGACTGTGAGACAAAGGAAGATACATGAATGATTCCCCTATACACTGTTACGTGGAACCTCTGTTTGAGAAACCAAATTCCTGCAATTTACATACCTGCTTCTTACAAAATTTTCAATGTATTTCTCTGGTGTGAGAAATACTAACTAAATAAGAGCATTCTCGAGCGAAGCCATAACTTTCCTAAATAAAACTCACCAAGCTGAAACACACAGTGAAACTGTCACTGGAGAGTGCAGAGAAATCACTTGAAATACTGCGTAAAGAGAGAGCTGGAGTGGTATGAAAACCCACATAAGGTTAATAGACAACACTCATGAAAATGCTGCATTCATGTCTGTGTGACTGTGAGACAACGGAAGATACACGAATTATTCCCCAATACACTGAAACGTGGAACCTCTTTTTGAGAAAACAAGATTCCTGCAAGTTCCATACCCGCTTCTTACGAAATTTTCAATGTGTTTCTGTGGTGTGAGAAATACTCACTTAATAAGCGCATTCTCGAGCGAAGGTATACATTTGCTAAAGGGAAACTCACCGATCTGAAACACACAGTGAAACTGTCATTGGAGAGTGCAGAGAAATCCCTTGAAAACACTGTGTAAAGAGAGAGCAGGAGCGCTATGAAAAACCACATAAGGTTAAAAGACAACACTAATGAAAATGCTGCACTCATGACTGTGTTACTGTGAGACAAAGGAAGATACACAAATGATTCTCCCATACACTCTAACGTGGAACCTCTGTTTGAGCAAACAAAATTCCTGCAAGTTCCATACCCGCTTAGTCCAAAATTATCAATGTGTTTCTGTAGTGTGAGAAATACTAATTAAAAAAGAGCATTCTTTAACGAAGCCATACCTTTCCTAAACGAAAACTCACCAATCTGAAACACACAGTGAAACTGTCATTGGACAGTGCAGAGAAATCGCTTGACAACTCTGTGTAAAGAGAGAGCAGGAGCGCTATGAAAACCATATAAGGTTAAAAGACAACACTAATCAAAATGCTGCATTCATGTCTGTGTGTCTGTGAGACAAAGAAGATACACGAATGACTCCCCAGTACACTGTTACGTGGAACCTCTGATTGAGAAAACAAGAACCCTGCAAATTCCATACCCGCTTCGTACGAAATTAACAATGTGTTTCTGTGGTGTTTGAAAAACTAAGTAAATAAGAGAATTCTCGAGCGAAGCGACACCTTTATTAAAGGAAAACTCACCAATCAGAAAGACACAGTGATACTGTCATTGGAGAGTGCAGAGAAATCGCTTGAAAACACTGTGTAAAGAGAGAGCAGGAGCGCTATGAAAAACTACATAAGGTTAAAAGACAACACTAATGAAAATGCTGCACTCATGACAGTGTTACTGTGAGACAAAGGAAGATACACGAATGATTCCCCAATACACTGTAACGTGGAACCTCTGTTTGAGAAAACAAGATTCCTGCAAGTTCCATACCCGCTTAATACGAAATTATCAATGTGTTTCTCTGGTGTGAGATATACTAACTAAATAAGAGCATTCTCGAGCGAATCTATACCTTTGCTAAAGGAAAACTCACCAATCTGAAACACACAGTGTAACTTTCATTGGAGAGTGCAGAGAAATCTCTTCAAAATGCTGTGTAAAGAGAGATCAGGAGCACTATGAAAAACCACATAAGGTTAAAAGACAACACTAATGAAAATGCTGCTCTATGACTGTGCTACTGTGGGACAAAGGGAGATACACGAATTATTCTCTAATACACTGTAACATGGAACCTCTGTTTGAGAAAACAAGAATCCTGCAAGTGCCATACCCGCTTCCTACGAAATTATCAGTGAGTTTTTCTGGTTTGAGAAATACTAAGTAAATAAGAGAATTTACGAGAGAAGCTATCGCTCTCCTAAAGGTAAGTCACCATTCTGAAACACATAGTGAAATTGTCATTGGAGAGTGCAGAGAAATCGTTTGAAAACACTGTGTAAAGAGAGATCAGGAGCGCTATGAAAAACCACATAAGGTTAAAAGACAACACTAATAAAAATGCTGCATTCATGACTTTGTTACTGTTAGACAAAGGAAGATACATGAATTATTCTCCAATACACTGTAATGTGGAACCTCTGTTTGAGAAAACAAGAATCCTGCAAGTTCCATACCCGCTTCGTACGAAATTATCAATGAGTTTCTGTGGTGTGAGAAATACTAAGTAGGTAAGAGCATTCTCGAGCAGAGCTATACTTTTGCTAAAGAAAACTTACCAATCTGAAACACACAATGAAAATGTCATTGGACAGTGCAGAGAAATCGCTTGAAAACTCTCTACAAAGAGATAGCAGGATCTCTATGAAAAAACACATAATGTTAGAAGAAAACACTAATGAAAATGCTCTATTCAGGACTCTGTTACTGTGAGACAAAGGAAGATTCACGAATGACTCCCTAATATTTTTAACGTGGAACCTCTCTGAGAAAATAAGAATCCTGCAAGTTCCATACCCGCTTCATATGAAATTATATATGTATTTCTGTGGTGTGAGAATACAAACTAAATAAGAGCATACTCGAGCGAAGCTATACTTTCCTAAAGGAAAACTCACCAATCTGAGACTCTCAGTGATACTGTCATTGGAGAGTGCAGAGAACTCACTTGAAAACACTGTGTAAAGAGAGAGCAGGAGCGCTATGAAAAACCACATAAGGTTAAAAGACAACACTAATAAAAATGCTGCATTCATGACTGTGTTACTGTTAGACAAAGGAAGATACACGAATTATTCTCCAATACACTGTAACGTGGAACCTCTGTTTGAGAAAACAAGAATCCTGCAAGATCCATACCTGCTTTGTACGAAATTTTCAAAGTTTTTCTGTGGTGTGTTAAATACTAACTAAATAAGAGCATTCTCGAGCGAATCTATACCTTTGCTAAAGGAAAACTCACCAATCTGAAACACACAGTGAAACTCTCATTGGAGAGTTCAGAGAAATCGCTTGAAAACACTGTGTAAATAGAGAGCAGGAGCAGTATGAAAAACCACATAAGGTTAAAAAACAACACTAATGAAAATGCTGCATTCATGACTGTGTTACTGGGAGACAAAGGAAGATAAACAAATGATTCTCCAATACACTGTAACGTGGAACCTCTGTTTGAAGAAACAAGAATACTGCAAGTTCCATACCCACTTCGTATGAAATTATCAATGTGTTTCTGTGGAGTGAGAAATACTAACTAAATAAGAGCATTCTCGAGCGAAGCTGTACTTTTGCTAAAGGGAAACTCACCAATCTGAAACACACAGTGAAACTGTTATTGGAGAGTGCAGAGAAATCGCTTAAAAACACTGTGTAAAGAGACATCAGGAGTACTATGAAAAACCACATAAGGTTAAAAGACAACACTAATGAAAATGCTGCACTCATGACTGTGTTACTATGAGACAAATGAAGATACACGAATGATTCTCCAATACACTGTAACGTGGAACCTCTGAGAAAACAAGCATCATGCAAGTCCCAAAACCGCTTCGTTCGAAATTATCAATGTGTTTATGTAGTTTGACAAATACTAACTAAACAAGAGCATTTTCGAGCGAAGTCATACCTTTCCTACAGGAAAACTCACCAATCTGAACACACAGTGAAAATGTCATTGGAGAGTGCAGAGAAATTGCTTGAAAACACTGTGGAAAGAAAGAGCAGGAGCGCTATGAAAAACCACATAAGGTTACAAGACAACACTAATGAAAATGCTGCATTCATGACTGTGTTACTGTGAGACAAAAGATGATACGTGAATGATTCTCCAATACACTGTAACGTGGAACCTCTCTTTGAGAAAACAAGAATCCTGCAAGTTCCATACCCGCTTCGTACGAAATTTTCAATGTGTTTCTGTGGTGTGAGAAATACTAACTAAATAAGAGCATTCTCGAGCGAAGCTATACCTTTCCTAAAGGAAAACTCACCAATCTGAAACACACAGTGAAACTGTCATTGGAGAGTGCAGAGAAATCGCTTGAAAACACTGTGTAAAGAGAGAGCTGGACCGCTATGAAAACCCACATAAGGTTAAAAGACAACACTAATGAAAATGCTGCATTCATGTCTGTGTGACTGTGAGACAAAGGAAGATACACGAATGATTCCCCAATGCACTGTTACGTGGAACCTGCGTTTGAGAAAACAAGATTCCTGCAAGTTCCATACCCGCTTCATTCATTAATGTGTTACTGTGGGATAAAGGACGATACAAGCTTATCTTTTCTATAGGTTGTAACGTGGAACCGCTGTTTTAGCAAACAATAAACCGTTGGAAGTTCCTTATTTGTTTTCTCCAAACTTATCAGTGGTTTTCCTGTGGGGTGAGAAATACTAACGAAATCAGAGCATTCTACTTGGAAGCTATTTCTTCCCTGTTGGAAAACCAAGCAATCTGAAAAACACAGTGAAACTGTGTTTAGAGAGTGCAGAGAAAACTCTTGAAAATGCTGTGTAAGGAGAGAGCAGGAGCGCTATGAAAAACCACATAAGGTTAGAAGACTACGTTAATGAAAATGCTGCATTCATGACTGTGTTCGTGTGAGACAAAGCAAGATACAAGCATATATTTCCTGTAGTCTGTAACGTGGAATGGCTGTTTGAGGAAACAAGAAATCTCTGCAAGTTCCTTTTACGTTTTGTCCAAAGTTATCATTGGTTGTCTTGTGGGGTGAGAAATACTAACTAATAAGAGCATTCTAGTAGGAAGCTATAACTTTCCTCAAGGAAAACTCACCAATATGGAAAACACAGTGAAACTCTAATTGGAGAGTGCAGAGAAATTTCTTGAAAACTCTGTGTAAAGAGAGAGCAGGAGCACTATGAAAACCCACATAAGGTTAGAAGACAAGGTTATTGAAAATGCTGCATTCATGACTGTTTTACTGTGAGACAAAGGAAGATACACGAATGGTTCTCCTGTAGACTGTAACGTGGAACCTCTGTTTGAGAAAACAAGAATCTTGCAAGTTCCTTAGCAGTTTTGTGCGAACTTATCAATGTTTTTCTTGTGGTGTGAGAAATACTAACTAAATAAGAGCATTCTCGAGTGAAGCTATACCTTTCCTAAAGGAAAACTCACCAATCTGAAAAACACAGTAAACTGTGATTGGAGAGTGCAGAGAAATCTCTTGGAAACGCTGTGTAAAGAGAGAGCAGCAGTGCTATGAAAATCCACGTAAGGTTAGAGGACAACAATAATGAAAATGCTGCATTGATGACTGTGTTACTGTGAGACAAAGCAAGATACAAGCCTATCTTTCCAATAGGCTGTAACATAGAACCGCTGTTTGAGGAAACAAGAAACCTCCGCAAGTTCTTTATTCATTTTCTCCAAACTTATGAATAGTTGTTTATGGTGTGAGAAATACTAACTAAATGAGAGCATTCTAGTTGGAAGCTATAACTTTCCTCAAGGAAAACTCACCAATCTGAAAAACACAGTGAAACTGTGGTTGTGGAATGCAGAGAAATCTCTTAAAACGCTGTGAAAAGACAGAGCAGGAGCGTTATTAAAAGCCACATAATGTTAGCAGACAACGTTAATGAAAATGATGCATTCATGACTGTGTTACTGTGAGGCAAAGAAAGATACAAGCATATTGTCCTATGGGCTGTATCGTGGAACCGCTGTTTGAGGAAACAAGAAACCTCTGCAATTTCCTTAATGATTTTCTCCAAACTTATGAATAGGTGTTTGTGGTGTGAGAAATACTGACTAAATAAGAGCATTGTAGTGTGAAGCTTTTACTTTCCTCAAGGAAAACTCAGCAATCTGAAAAAACAGAGAAACTGTATTTGGACAGTGCAGAGATATCTCTTGAAAACGCTTAGTAAACAGAGAGCAGGAGCACTCTGAAAAACTACATATGGTTAGAAGACAGGGTTAATTAAAATGCTGCATTGATGACTGTGTTACTGTGAGACAAAGGAAGATACAAGCACATATGTCCTATAGGCAGTAACGTGGAACCACTGTTTGAGGAAATAAATAACCTCTGCAAGTTCCTTATTCTTTTTTCCCAAACTTAACAATGTTTGTCTTGTGGGTTGAGAAATACTAACTAAATAAGAGCATTCTAGTGCGAACCTATAACTTTTCTCAAGGAGAACTCACCAATCTGAAATACACGGAGAAACTGCGGTTGGAGAGTGCAGAGAAATCTCTTGAAAACGCTGTGTAAAGAGAAAGCAGGAGCGCTATGAAAAACCACATAAGGTTAGAAGACAACATTAATGAAATGCTGCATTTATGACTGTATAACTGTGAGACCAAGTAAGATAGAAGCATATCTTTCCTATAGGCTGTAACGTGGAACCGCTCTTTGAGGAAACAAGAAAGCTCTGCAAGTTCCTTAACCGTTTTGTCCAAACTCATGCATGGGTGTCTTGTAGTCTGAGAAATACTAAGTAAATGAGAGCATTCTAGATGGAAGCTTTTACTTTCCTGTTGGAAAATTCAGCAAAATGAAAAACACAGTTAAACTGTGATTGGATAGTGCAGAGAAACCTCTTGAAAATGCTGGGTAAAGAGAGAGCAGGTGCGCTTTGAAAAACCACATAAGGTTTGAAGACAACTTTAATGAAAATGCTGCATTGATGACTGTGTTACTTTGAGACAAAGCAAGATACAAGCATTTCTTTCCAATTGGCTGAAACATGGAACCGCTGTTTGAGGAAACAAGAAACCTCTGCAAATTCCTTATCCGTTTAGTCCAAACTCATCAATGGCTCTCTTGTGGTGTGAGAAATACTAACTAAATAAGAGCATTCTAGTTGAAAGCTTTAACTTTCCTGATGGAAAACTCAGCAAAGTGAAAAACACAGTGAAACTGTGATTGGAGAGTGCAGAGAAATCTTTTGAAAACGCTGTGTAAATAGAGAGCAGGAGCACTATGAAAAACCACATAAGGTTAGAAGACATCATTAATGAAAATGCTGCATTGATGACTGTGTTACTGTGAGACAAAGCAAAATACAAGCATATCTTTCCTATAGGTTGTAACGTGGAATCGATGTTTGAGGAAACAAGAAACCTCTGCAAGTTCCTTATTCCTTTTCTCCAAACTCATCAATGTTTGCCTTTTGGGGTGACAAATACTAACTAAGTAAGTGCATTCTAGTGGGAAGCTATAACTTTTCTCAAGGAAAATTCACCAATCTGAAATATACAGAGAAACTGTGATTGTAGAGTGCAGAGAAATATCTTGAAAACGCTGTGTAAAGAAAGAGCAGGATCGCTATGAAAAACTACATAAGTTAGAAGACAACGTTAATGAAAATGCTGCACTGATGACTGTGTTGCTTTGAGACAAAGCAAGATACAAGCATATCTTTCCTTTTGGCTGTAACATGGAACCGCTGTTTGAGGAAACAAGAAACCTCTGTAAGTTCCTTATTCCTTTTGTCCAAACTCATCAATGGGTGTCTTGTGGTGTGAGAAATACTAACTAAATAAGAGCATTCTAGTTGGAAGCTTTTATTTTCCTGTTGAAAAACTCAGCAATATGAAAAACACAGTGAATCTGTGATTGGAGAGTGAAGAGGAATCTCTTGAAAACGCTGTGTAAAGAGAGAGCAGGAGCGCTATGAAAAACTACATAAGGTTAGAAGACAACGTTAAAGAAAATGCAGCATTGATGACTGTGTTACTTTGAGACAAAACAAGATACAAGCATATCTTTCCTATAGGCTGTAACGTGGAACTGCTGTTTGAGGAAACAAGAAACCTCTGCAAGTTCCTTATTCGTTTTCTCCAAACATATCAATGGTTGTCTTGTGGGGTGAGAAATCCTAACTAAATAATGGCATTCTAGTGTGCAGCTATAACTTTTCTCAAGGAAAACTCACCAATCTGAAAAACACAGTGAGTTGTCCTTCAACTCTTGAATCTCCCTCCAGAACTAAAGGAGAAACTTAGAGAATGGAAAGCCCTGGAGGGTTAGGCTTGGGTTAGGGTTAGCTTTCATTGTTGGCTATGTAATGGTTCGGCTTACCGTTAGGGTTCAAGAAATGCCATTTGACACAGGCTAGTTAGACAGATACATACAAGTCTGTGCTTAAAAAGGTGAATGTCGGGGGCAATTTTCCGGAAAACTCCCTTCACCATTTTCGTGAAAATTCGAATAATAGTCATTGGCGGATTTTTCCAACTCTTTCTTCAAGTCTGTCCCGAAGACCTGAATTTCCCCAAAATTGACTCAGCAAAAATTTTTCGTCATTTTCCTTATTCTCAGCCATCTCCACAAATGAAGGAAGAGTGATTAAGATATGGGAAAGACAATTCTGTCACAGGGACCCATGTCAATTTCTTCAACAACTTTCAACAAAACTTACATTACACTTTTGAAGGAAGTTCAAAGAATACACGTGGGCTCAGATGTGCAACTCATTCTTAACATTTCCCTTGGAAAACTTGAAGCACCCTAAAAGTGATTCCCACAAATTTGTTTTGCTCCTTTCCTTGCCCTGCTTAAACTCCTTCAAGAACTCTCTGGGCTGGAAAGGTCTGGATGGAGGGTTAGGCTTAGGGTTAGTTCATGTTTAGGATTTTATTCATCATTACGTGTCAGTGTGGGTTACTTATTAGCATTCTGAAAGCACAGGTGAACATAGGCTTGATAAACAAAGAAAGAAATCTTTGGGGTGAAACCAAGATGACTTCTGTGAAAAGCTTCAGCAAAAGTCTCCCTACAATTTTTCATGAGAATTCAACTGATATCTTTGTTGGCAATATCCAGTTCCCTCTTATGTGATTAGTTTTCTCTGTAAGCCCTGAGTTACCTCAATAGTGACTCAGCAAAAATGTAAAGTGGTTTCCATTCACCTCGTGCATCTCCGGAACTGAAAGAGAAAACTGGACAACCCTGGAGAGTTAGGCTTAGGGTTCATGTTAGGTTAACTTTAGATTTATGTAATGTTGAGGATTTGTGTTAGCTTTCTGGAAGCCCTATGGAACAAAGGCTTGTTGGCTTGTTAAACAGGGTCAGGGTAACAGTTTAGAACAACCCTCAACAAAACGCACTCTGATTTCCAATGAAAGTTAAAGAATACCTGTGGGCTCAAATAGCCCGCTCGCTCTTGAAGACTTCCCTGGAAACCCTGAATTTCCACAACCATGACTCAGTGGAAATAGTTATGCCATTTTCCTTACACTCGTCTTTCTCCCTCAAACCTGATGGAGAAAAGCAGAGAATAAAAAGCTCTGGAGGGGATAGTCCCCGGCTTAGTGTTAGCATTCATTTCCCATTAGGTAACTCGTAGGTTTCTTTTAAAGGTTCTGACAGTACCATTGGACAAAGTCTTGTTGAAGAGAGACAGTGGGGTGGGGGATGTGGAGTGGGAGGGAAACCTATGATGAAAAATGTTAATTTGCATAACACAGGTTTCAGTGAAACCCCCTCTCCAATTTTCATGAACATGCAAAGAATATCTGTTAGAGACAATACCCCGTTCTTTCTTGCTCTTTGCTCCTATAAAACTCCAAAACTCCACAATAGTGGCTCAAGAAAATTGTTTTGTTCTTCCCCTTATACTAGTGAATCTCCCTCAGAATTGAAAGAGAAACAAAGAGATTCTAACACCCTGGAGTTTTATACTTAGTTTTAGTGGTAACTTTAATTTTTATGCTTATGTGAAGTTTAGGGTTATTTTCAGGGTACTGGATGTGCCATTTGACAGAGGCTTCTTTAACAGAGGCGGACAACCTTGTGGTGAAAAACATGAGAGGTTCTAAAACAATTTTCAGCAAAACTCACTCCGCATTTTAAATTAAAGTTAGAAGAATACCTCCTGGGTCAAGCATCCAAGTCATTCTTGACGTTTGTTAGCCTTCTGGAGGTTTGTCCCGCTGAACAGAGAGGCTTGTTCAACTGAGACTGACAAAAGTGTGAAAAACAAAAAAGATGAGCTCTAGGACAAGTTTCAGAAAAGCTTGTTCTACAGTTTTCCTGAGAATTCAAAGTATACCCTTGGGCTCAAATATCTAATGCCTTGAATCTTTCCCTGGAAATACAGAATTTCTCTAATACTGTCTCTGCAAAATATTTTAGCTCTTGTCCTTCAAGACTTGAATCTCCCTCCAGAACGAAAGGAAATTCTCAGAGATTGGAAAGCCCTGAAGTGTTAGGCTTGGGTTAGTGTTAGCTTTCATTTTTGGCTGTGTAATGTTTCAGCTTACTGTCAGGGTTCTTGAAGTGCCATTTGACAGAGGCTAGTTAAACAGAGACAGACAAGTCTGTGGTTAAAAAGGTGAACATTGAGGGCAACTTTCCGGAAAACTTATTCTACAATTATCGTGAAAATTCGGATAGTAGCCATTGGCAGATATTTCCAACTCTTTCTTCAAGTTTGTCCTGAAAACCTGAATTACCCCAAAAGTGACTAGGCAAAAGTGTTTCACCATTTTCCTTATTTTAAGGCATCTCCACAAATGAAGAAAGAAAGATTAAGTTATGGGAAAGGCAATTCTGTATGGGGGCCCCATGTCAATTTCTATGAAAAGTTTCAACAAGCTCACTTTAAATTTTAATGGAAGTTCAAGGAATACCTGTGGGCTCACATGTGCAAGTCATTCCCAATGTTTGCCTTGGAAAGCCTGAAGCACACCAAAAGTGATTCCTTTAAATTCATTTCGCTTTTTTCTTTGCACTGTTCAATCACTTTAAGAACTGTCCCGGCTGGAAAGACCTGGAGGAGGGTTAGGCTTAGGGTTAGGTTATCGTTAGGCTTTTATTCATCATCACGTGTTGGTGAAGGTTACTTTTTAGCATTCTAGAAGCACAGATGAACAGAGGCTTGTGAAACTTAGACAACTCTGGGCTGAAACCAAGAGGACTTCTGTGAAAAGTTTCAGCAAATGTCACCCTACAATCGTCATGAGAATTCAACTGATACCCATTGGTGGCCATATCCAATTCCTTCTTGCATGATAAGTTTGCCCTGCCAGCCCTGAGTTTCCCCAATGGTGACTAGCAAAACTGTAAAGTGTTTTCCATTCACCTTGCGCATCTCCAGAACTGAAGGAGAAAATTGGACAGACCTGGAGAGTTAGGCTTAGGGTTTGTATTAGCTTTACTTTATGCTTATGTAATGATGAGGATTTGCGTTAGCTTTTTAGAAGCCTGATAGAACAAATGCTTGCATAACAGGAGCAGGGTAACAGTCAATGACAACTCTTAACAAAACGCATTCCTTGATTTCCATTCAAAGTTAAAGAATACCTGTGATTTCAAATAACCCACTCTCTCTTGAAGACTGCCTTGAAACTCTGAATTTCCACAAACCTGACTCAGTGAAAATACTTTTGCCATTTTCCTTATGCTCTTCTTTCTCCCTCACACCTGAAGGAGAAACGCAGAGAATGAAAAGCCCTGAAGGGGTTAGTCTTCGGGTTAGTGTTAGCATTTATTTGCGGTTAAGTAACTCTTAGGTTTCTTGTAAAGTTTCTGGAAGTACCATTGTACCGAGCCTTGTTGAAGAGAGACAGAGGGGTGAGGGAAGTGGAGGGAGTGATAACCTGTGTTGAAAAAAATGAACTTGTGTAACACATGTTTCAGTGAAACCCCCTCTCCATTTTCATGAACATGCAAAGAATATCTGTTGGAGATAATATCCCACTCTTTCTTGCAGTAGTCCCCTGTAAAACCCCGAATCTCCACAATAGTGGCTCACTAAAATTGTATTGCTCTTCCTCTTATATTCAAGAATCTCCCTCAGAACTAAAAGAGAAATAAAGAGATTCTAAAACCCTGGAGGTTTACACTTAGGTTTAGTGTGAGCTTTAATTAATATGGTTATGTGAAGGTTAGGGTTATTTTCAGCTTCCTGGATGTGCCATTTGACAGAGGTTTGTTTAACAGAGGCGGCCAACCAAGTGGTGAAAAACATGTGAGATTCAAAGACAACTTTCAATACAATTCACCCTGTGTTTTAATTTAAAATGAGAAGAATTCACCTTGGGTGAAACATCCAAGGCCTTCTTGAAGTTTGTTAGCATTCTGGAGTTTTGGCATGCTGAACAAAGGCTTGTTCAATGGAGATCACCAAACGTGTGAACAACAAAAAAGATGAGCTCTAGGGCAAGTTTCAGAAACTCCTTGACTCTTGCCCTGGAAATACAAAATTTACCTAATACTGTCTCGTGAAAATAGTTTCGCTCTTCTCCTAAACTCAGGAATCTCCCGCCACAGCTAAAGAAAAACTCAGAGATCATATTCACTTTGTCTCAAAATATCACCAGGTGTCATCTGGTGTGGCAAGTAACCCGTAATTGATGGTTTTCTGGAGAAAACTGGAAAGTTACCTCATGCTAATTAATCACAAGTAAAATAATTACATAATTACTTAATTAATTTCTTAATGAAACTCAGAAATTAGAGAGTGTTTGAATTGCCATGAAAAAGACCTGTATATGCTTCCAGAGAAGGAATACTCTAGGGAACTGTATGAGCATGAAGGACAATGTTCATGGAAGTGGAGCAGTGGTGAGGGATGTTTTTCTCTGAGAAATAAGCCTCATGATGGTACAAATAGACTGGGAAATATCCTACGACACAGCTGTAGGCACAAATGATAAGAATTCTGATTGAGAAAACAAGGACAACAAGCAAATTCTTATTCAACTTGTCTGAAATATCACCAGGTGTGAGCTAGTCTGGCAAAAAACCTGTACTTAGTGGTGTTCTGGAGAAAACTGGAATGATTCCTGCTGTTAATTAAACACAGGTAAATCAATGATGCAATTATTTAATTAATCTCTAGAAATGAGAGTGAAACTCAACTATTGAAGACTGTTGGAAATATCATGAAAAAACATGTCTATGGTCAGAGAATGAACACTCTGGTGTATGGTATGATCATGGAATACAAGGTTCCTGAAAGTGGAGCTGTTGTGAGGGATGTTTTTCTTTGAGAAATAAGCCTCATTGTGGTACAAGCGGCCTGAGAAACAGCAAGCGACACAGCTGTAGGCACTAATGATAAGAGCTTTGATTGAGAGAACAAGGACTACAGGCAAATTCATATTCACTTTGTCTCAAAATATCACCAGGTTTAAGGTGGTGTGGGAAATAATCCGTAATTAATAGTGTTCTGGAGTAAACCATAATGTTTCCTGGTGTTAATTAAGCACAGTAAATTAATTATGTAATTAGTTGATTAATCTCTACAAATGAAAGTGAAATTCAGAGATTGGAGAGTGTTGGGATTACTATGAAGAAGCCTGTATATAGTCAGAGAAGGAACACTGATGAACTGTATGAGCATGGAAGAAAATGTTCATGAAAGTGGAGATGTGGTAAGTGAAGTTTTCTTTGAGAAATAAGCCTTATGGTGGTAACGTGCGACCTGGGAATCAGCCAGCCACACAGCTGTAAGCGCTAATGATAAGATTGCTAATTGAGAAGCCACTGACAACAGGCAAATTCATATTCACTTTTTCTCAAAATATCACCAGATGTGAGCCAGTGTGTCAATAAACCCATAATTAATGGTGTTCTGGACAAATAAAAAAAGTTTCCTGTTGTTAATGAAGCACAGGTAAATTAATTACATAATTAGTCAATTAACCTCAAGAAATGAGAGTGAAATACAGAAATTGGAGAGTTTACTACTTATCCTGAAAAAGCCTGTTTATGGTCAGAGAAGGAACACTTTGGTGAACTGTATGAACATGGAGTACAATGGTCTTGCTAGTGGAGCTGTGGTCAGTTATGTTTTCTTTGGGAAATAAGACTCATGATGGTATGAGCGGCCTGAGAAACAGCGAGCGCCCTGTAGGCAATAATGATAAGAACGCTGATCGAAAAACCAAGGACAACAGGCAAATTCTTAAACAATTTGTCTCAAAATATCACCAGCTGCCAGCTCTTGTGGCAAGTAACCCATAATTTATGGTGTCTGGAGAAAACTGGAACGTTTCCTGGTGTTAATTAAGGACAGGTTAAATAATTATGTAATTAGTTTGTTAATATCTAGAATAGAGAGTGAAACTCAGAGATTGGAATGTATTTGATCGTACCATGGAAAAACCTGTATATGGTCAGAGAAGGAACACTCTGGTGAATTGTATGAGCGCGGAAGACAATGTTCATGAAAGAGGAGCTGTGGTGAGGGATGTTTTCTTTGAGAAATAAGCCACATCGTGGTATGAATGGCCTGAGAAACAGCCAGCGAGACAGCTGTAGGCACTAATGATAATGCTGATTAATAAATCAAGGACAACAGGCCAATTCATATTCACTCTGTCTCAAAATATCACAAAGTGTCAGCGGGTGTGGCAAGTAACCCATAATTAACGGTGTTCTGGAGTAAACCGGAAGGTTTCCTGTCTTAATTAAACAAGTGCAAATTAATTATGTAATTAGATAATTAATCTCTAGTATTGAGAGTTATACTCAGAGATTGGAGAGTTTAGGAAATACCATGAAAAAGGCTTTATATGGTCAGAGAAGGAAAACTCTAGTTAACTATATGAGCAAGGAAGACAATGTTCCAGAAAGAGGAGCTACAGTGAGGGATGTTTCTCTTAGAGAAATTAGGCTACTGGTGGTACAAACTGCCTGATAAAAAGTCAGCAACACACCTGTAGGTACTAAAGATAAGAATGCTTATTGAGAAAACAAGACCAACAGGCAGATAAGTATTCAGTCTGTCTCCAAATATCACCAGGTGTCAACTGGTGTGGCCAGTAACCCATAATTAATGGTGTTCAGGAGAATACAATAAAGTTCCCTTGTTTTAATTAAGCACAGGTAAACTTATTACATAATTAGTTAACTAATCTCTAGAAATGAGAGTGAAACTCAGAGATCGGAATTACCATGAAAAAACCTGTACATGGTCGGAGAAGGAACACTCTGGTAAACAGTATAAGCAAGGAAGACAATGTTCATGAAAATGGAGCTGTAGTGAGGGATATTTTTCTGTGAGAAATAAGCATCCTTGTGGTATGAGGGCCTGAGAAACAGCCAGTGACACAGCTGTAGGCACTAAAGATAAGAACACTGATTAATAAAACAAGGACCACAGGCAAATTTGTATTCACTTTGTCTCAAATATCACCAGGTGTCAGCTGGTGTGGCAAGCAACCCGTACTTAACCGTGATCTGAAGAAACCGGAATGTTTCCCATTGTTAATTAAGCACATAAATTAAATACTTAATTAGTCAATAAATCTCTAGAAATGAGAGTAAAACTTAGAGATTGTACAGTGTTGGAAGTACCATGAAAAAGCCTGCATATGGTCAGAGAAGGAACACTCTGGTGAACGGTTAGGCATGGAAGACAAAGTTAATGAAAGTGTAGCTGTGATGAACGATGATTTTCCTTGAGAAATAAGCCTTATGTTGGTACAAACGGCCTGATAAACAGCCAGCGACACAGCCGTAGGCACTGATGATAAGAACACTGATTGAGAAATGAAGGACGACAGGCAAATTTGTATTCACTTTTTCTTTAAATATCACCAGGTCTCAGCTGGTGTGGCAAGGAACCTGTAATTGACTGTGTTCTTGAGGAAACCGGAAGGTTTCCCAGTGTTAACTAAGCACAGGAAAATTAAATATGTAATAAGTTAATCAATCTCTAGAAATGAGAGAGAAACTCAGAGATTGGAGAATGTTGGAAATACAATGAAAAAGCCTGTATATGGTCAGAAAAGGAAAACTCTGGTGAACTGTTTGTGGGTGGAAGACAATGTTCATGAAAGTGGAGCTGTGGTGAGGGATATTTTTCTTTGAGAAATAACCTCCTGGTTGTATGAGCGGCCTGAGAAAGAGCCAGCGACACAGCTGTAGAAAACGATTCATAAGAACCCTGATTGAGATAACAAGGACAACAGGCAAATTCGTATTCACTTTGTCTCAAAATATCACCAGGTGTCAGCTGGTGTGGCAGGTAACATGAAACTATCCGTGTTCTGGAGAAAACCGGATCGTTCCTGGTGTTAATTAAGCACAGGTAAATTAATAACATAATTAGTTAATTAATCTCTAGAAAGGAGAGTAAAACTCAAGACATTGTAGAGTGTTGGAAGTACCATAAAAATTCCTGTATATGGTCAGAGAATGAACACGAGTTAACCGTGTGAGCGTGGAAAACAATGTTCATGAAAATGGAGCTGTGGTGTGGGATGATTTTCTTTGTGACATAAGCCTCATGGTGGTAAAGAGCGGCCTGAGAAACAGCCAGCGATACAGCTATAGGCACTAATGATAAGAATGCTGATGGAGAAAACAGGGACAACAGGGAAATTTGAATTCAATTTGTCTCAAAATATCACCAAGTCTCAGCTGGTGTGGCAAGGAACCCGTAATTAATGGTGTTCTGGAGAAAAAGCAGAACGTTTCCTGGTGTTAATTAAGCCAGGTAAATTAATTACATAATTATTTAATTAATCTCAGGAAATGAGAGTGAAACTGAGAGATTGGAGAGTGTTGCAAGTACCATGAAAAAGCCTGTATATGCTCAGAGAAGGAACACTCTGGTGAACAGTACGAGCGTGGAAGACAATGTTCATGAAAATGGAACTGTGGTGAAGGATGATTTTCTTTGAGAAATAAGCCTCATGGTGGTACAAACAGCCCTAGAAAGAGCCAGTGACACAGCTGTAGGCACTAAGGATAAGAAGGCTGATTGAGAAAAGAAAGACAACAGACAAATTTGTATTCACTTTGTCTGAAAATATCAACAGGTGTCAGCTCTTGTGGCATGTAACCTGTAATTTATGGTGTTCAGGTGTAAACCAGAACGTTTCCTGGTGTAACTTAAGCCAGGTAAATTGATTATGTATTTAGTTAATTAATCTCTGGAAATGAGAGTGAAACTCAGAGATTGGAGTGTGTTGGAAATTCCATGATAAGGCCTGTGTAGGGATAGGGAAGGAACACTATGGTGAACTGTATGAGCGTGGAAGACAATGTTCATGAAAGTGGAGCTGTGGTGAGGGATGTTTCTCAGTGAGAAATTAGCCTCCAGCTGGTCCATGCGACCTGAGAAACAGCCAGCTACACAGCTATAAGCATTAATGATAAGCATACTGACTGAGAAAAACAGGACAGCAGGAAAATTCCATGTTCATTATGTATGAAAATATCAGTGGGTCTCATGTTGTCTGCCCAATAAACACTAAATATCAGATTTCTGTAGAGGTTCAGAAACTGTCCTCTTGTCAATTTAGAACAGATAAATTATTTACTTGCTTAGATAATTAACCATTCTGCAGAAATGAGAATGAAACTCAGACATCAGAGATGCTGGAAGCACCATAATAGCTATATATGGTCAGAGAAGGAACACTCTGGTGAACTGTATGAGTGTGGAAGACAATGTTCCTGAAAGTGGAGTTGTGGTGAGGGATGTTTCTCTGTGAAAAATTAGCTCATGGTGGTATGAGCAGTCTAAGAAAGAGCCAGCAAAATAGCTGCAGACACTAATGATAAGAATGCTGATTGAGAAAACAAGGACAACAGGCAAATTCATATTCACTTTGTCTCAAAATATCACCAGGTGTCAGCTGGTGTGCCAGATAACCCTTAAATAACCATGTCCTGGAGAAAACCATATTGTTCCCTAGTGTTAATTAAGCACAGGTAAATTAATTACCTAATTAGTTAATTAATCTCTAGGAATGAAAGTGAAGCTCAGAGATTGTAGAGTGTTGGAAGTACCATAAAAATGCCTGTATATGGTCAGAGAACGAACACTCTAGTTAAGTGTATGAGTGTGGAAGGCTATAATCATGAAAATGGAGCTGTGGTGTGGGAAGATTTTCTTTGAGAAATAAGCGTCATGGTGGTAAAGAGGGGCCAGAGAAACAGCCAGCGACACAGCTGTAGACACTAAGGATAAGAATGTTGATTGAGAAAACTAGCACAACAGTGAAATTCATAATTATTTTCTCTCTAAATATCACCACCATGTCAGCTGGTGTGGCAAGTAAGCTGTAAATAACCTGTTTTGGAGAAAACCACACTGTTTCCTGGTGTTAATTAAGCTCAGGTAAATTAATATGTAATTAGTTAATTAATCACTAGAAATGAGAGTGAGACTTAGAGATTGGAGTGTGTTGGAAGCACCATGAAGAAGCCTGTATATGCTCAGAGAAAGAAGACTGATGAACTGTATGAGCGTTGATGACAATGTTCAGGAAATTGAAGATGTGGTAAGGGATGTTTTTCTTTGAGAAATAAGCCTCAGTTTGGTGCGAGCAACCTGAGAAAGAGCCTGCGCCACAGATGAGGCATTAATGATAAGAACGGTGATTGAGAAAACAAGGACAACAGGCAAATTCGTATTCACTTTGTCTCAAAATATAACCAGGTGTCAGCTGGTATGGCAAGGAACCCGTAATTAACGGTGTTCTGGAGAAAGCCTGACCGTTTCCTGGTGTTAATTAAGCACAGGTAAATTAATTACATAATTCGTTAATTAATCTCTAGAAATGAGAGTTAAACTCACAGATTGGAGAGTCCAGGAAATACCATGAAAATGCCGATATATGTTCAGAGAATGAACACTCTGGTGAACTGCATGTGAGAAAATGTTCATGAAAATGAAGCTGTGGTGAGAGATGTTTTTCTTTTTGCCATAAACCTCATGGTGGTATGATCGGCCTGAGAAACAGCTAGGACCACAGTGGTAGGCATTAATGATAAGAATGCTGATTGAGAAACCAAGGACAACATGCAGGTTCGTATTCACTTTGTCTCAAAATATCACCAGGTGTCAGCTGTTGTGGCAAGTAACCTGCAAATTAATGGTGTTCTGGAGAAAACCAGAAAGTTTCCTGGTGTTAATCAAATACAGCTAAATTAATTATGCAATACCTTAATTAATCTCTGGAAATGAGAATTAAGATCAGAGCTTGGAGAGTGTTGGAAATACCATGAAAAAGCCTGTATATGCTCAAAGTAGGAAAACTCTAATGAAGTGTATGAGCATGGAAGACAATGTTCATGAAAATGATGTTGTGGCAAGGGATGTTTTTCTGAAAGAAATAAGCCTCACACTGGGATGAGTAACCTGAGAAACAGCCAGCGACACAGCTGTAGGCATTAATCATAAGAACGCTCATTGGGAAAAAAGGAAAACAGGCACATTCGTATTCATTTTGTCTCAAAATATCAACAGGCGTCAGCTGGTGTGGCAAATAATCCATTCCTAAACATGATTTAGAGAAAACCGGAAAGTTTCCCGGTGTTAATTAAGCAGAGGTAAATTAATTACATTATTAGTTAATTTTTCTCTAGAAATGAGAGTGAAAGTCAGAGATTTGAGAATGTTGGATGTACCATGAAAAAGCCTGTATATGGTCTGGTGAACTGTATGAGCGTGGAGGACAATGTTTATGAAATGGAGCTGTGGTGAGAGATATTTTTCTGTGAGAAATAAGCATCAGGGTGGTACGAGGGGCCTGAGAAACAGCCAATGACACAGTTGTTGGAACTAAAGACAAGAACTCTGATTTCAAAAACAAGGACAATAGGCAAATTCATATTCACTTTGTGTCAAAATATCACAAGGTGGAAACTGTTGTGGCAAGTAACCCCTAATTGACAGTTTTCTGAAGCAAACCGGAATGATTCCTGGTGTTAATAAAGCATAGTTAAATTAATTATGTAATTGATTAATTAATCCCTAGAGGTGTGTGTGTGAAACTAAGAGATTGGAGAATACTGGAAGTACCATGAAAAAGCCTATATATGGTCAGAGAAGGAACATTCTGGTGAATAGTATGAGCTTAGAGGACAATTTTCATGAAAGTGGAGCTGTGGTGAAGTATACCTTTCTTTGAGAAATAAGCCTCATGGTAGAATTAGAGGCCTGAGAAACAGTCAGCGCCACAGCTGTAGGCACTAATGATAGGAACCCTGATTGCGATAACAAGGACAATAGGCAAATTCATATTCACTTTGTCTCAAAATATCAACAGGTGTCAGCTGTAGTGGCAAGTAACCTGTACTTAACCATAATTTGCAGAAAACCGGAACGTTTCCTGGTGTTAATTAAACAAAGGTAAGTTGTTTACATTATTAGTTAATTAACCTCTAGAAATGAGTGTGAAAAGCAGAGATTGGAGTGTGTTGGAAATACCATGAAAAACTCAGTATATGGTCAGAGAAGGAACACTGTGATTTACTATATAAGCAAGGAAGACAGTGTTCATTAAAGTGGAGCTATGATGAGGGATGATTTTATTTGAAAAATAAGTCTCATGGTGGTATAAGTGGGCTGATACCCTGAACTGATAGGCTGATACCCTAACTCTGATCTGGAGAAAACCAGAAGGTACCTGGTGTTAATTAAGCACAGGTAAAATAGTTACATAGTTACTTAATCTCTAGAACTGAGACTGAAACTCAGAGAGTGGAGACTCTTGGAGACACCATGAAAGAGCCTGTGTATGGTCAGAGAATGAACACTCTGGTGAAATGTATGAGTGTGCAAGACAATGTTCATAAAAATGAAGCTGTGGTTAGTGGTATTTTTTTTTGAGAAATAAGCCTCATTGTGGTATGAACAGCCTGAGAAACAGTCAACAACCCAGCCATAGACACTAATGATAAGAACACTGATTGAGAAAACAAGAAAAACAGGCAAATTCGTATTGACTTTGTCTCAAAATGTGCCCAGGTGTCTGCCTGGGCAAGTAACCCGTACTTAACCATGATATGGAGAAAACCAGAATGTTCCCTGGTGTTAATTTAGCACTGGTAAATTAATTAAGTAATTAGTTTATTTATGTCTATAAATGAGAGTGAAACCTAGAGATTGGAGGGTGTTGAAAGTACCATGAAAAAGTCCGTGTATGGTCAGAGAAGGAAAACTATGGTGAACTGTATGAGCGTGTAAGACAATGTTCATGAAAATGAAGCTGTGATTAGTGATGTTATTCTGTAAGAAATAAGCCTCAGAGTGTTACACACAGCCTGAAAAACAGCCAGGGAAACAGCTGTAGGCAATAATGATAAGAACGCTGATTAACATAACAAGGATAACAGGCAAATTTATGTTCATTTCGTCTCAAAATACCACCAGGTGTCAGCTGGTGTGGCAATTAAACCGTACTTAACGGTGTTCTGAAGAAAACCGGATGTTTCCTGGTGTTAATTAAGCACGAGTAAATTAATTATGTAATTACTTAATTAATCTGAGAAATGACAGTGAAACTCGGAGATTGGAGAGTGTTGGAAGAACCATGAAAAAGTCTGTATATTGTCATAGAATGAACACTCTGGTGAACTATATGAGTGTGGAAGACAATGTTCATGAAAATGAAGCCGTTGTTAGGGATATTTGTCTTTGAGAAATAAGCCTCATTGTGGTATGAGCGGCCTGAGACACAGCCAAAGCCACAGCTGTAGGCACTTAGGCACTAATGATAAGAATGTTGATTGAGAAAACAAGGACAACAGGCAAATTCATATTCACATTGTCTCAAAACATAACCAGGTGTCAGCTGGTGTGGCAAATAACCCGTAATTAATGGTGTACTGGAGAAAACCACAACGTTTCCTGGAGTTAATTAAGAACAAAAAATTAATTTTGTAATTAGTTAATTCATGTCTAAAAATGGGAGTGAAACTCAAAGATTGGAGAATATTGGAAATACCATGAAAAAGCCTACATATGGTCAAAGAAGAAACACTCTGGTGAACTGTATGAGCGTGGAAGACAATGTTAATGAATAAGGAGCTGTGGTGAGGGATCATTTTCTTTCAGAAATAAGATTCATGGTGGTGTGAGTGACCTGAGAAACAACCAGCGACACATCTCTAGGCACTAAGGATGAGAACACTCATGGTGAAACCAAGGACAACAGGCAAATTCATATTCACATTGTCTAAAAACGTCACCAGGTGTCAGCTGTTGTGGCAAGTAACCCTTAATTAACAGTATTCTGGAGAAAACAGGAACATTTCCTGGTGTTAATTAAGCATGGGTCAATTATTTACATAGTTAGTTAATCTCTAGAAATAAGAGTGAAACACAGAGATTGGATAATATTGGAAGTACCATGAATAAGCCAGCATATGGTCAGAGAAAGAACACTCTGGTGAATTTTATGAGCATGAAAGACATTATTTATGAAAGTGGAGCTGTTGTGAGGGATGATTTTCCTTCAGAAATAAGCCTCATGGTGTTCCGAACCACCCGAGAAACAGGCAGTGCCACAGCTGTAGGCACTTATGATTGGAACCCTGAATGAGAAAGCAAGGAACACATGCTAATTCGTATTCACTTTGTCAGAAAATATCACCATGTGTCAGCTGGTGCAGAAAGTGACCCATACGAGCGTGGAAGACAATGTTCATGAAAATGGAGCTGTGTTGAGGAATGATTTTTCTTTCAGAAATAAGTTTCATGGTGGTGCAAGCGACCTGAGAAATAGCCAGTGACACAGCTATAAGCCCAAATGATGAGGACGCTGATTTAGAACCAAGGACAGCATGCAAATTCATATTCACTTTGTCTCAAAATATCACCAGGTGTCAGCTGGTTTGGCAAGTAAACCGAAATTAATGGTATTCTGGAGAAAGCATGAACATTTCCTGGTGTTAATTAAACACAGTTAAATTAATTACATCATTAGTTAATTTATTTCTAGAACTGAGAGTGAAACTCAGAGATTGGAGTTTGTAGGAAGTACCATGAAAAAGCCTGTATATGGTCAGAGAAGAAACACTCTGGTAAACTGTATGTGCATAAAAGACAATATTCATGCAAATGGAGCTGTTGTGAGGGATGTTTTATTTGAGATATAAGCCTCAGGGTGGTAAGAACGGCCTGAGAAACAGCCAATAATACAGCTGTAGGCACTAATGATAAGAAGGCTGAATGAGAAACCAAGGACAACAGGCAAATTCATATTCACTTTGTCTCATAATATTACAAAGTGTCGGCTACTGTGGCTAGGAACTCATAATTAACGGTGTTCTGGAGAAAACCAGAATTTTCCTGTTGTTAATTAAGCACAGATAAATTATTCGGGTAATTAGCTAATTAATCTCTAAAAATGAGAGTGAAAATCAGAGATTGGAGAGTGTTGGAAGTACCATAAAAGCCCTGTGTATGGTCAGAGAAGGAACAATCTGGTGAATGGAATAAGTGTGGAAGACAATGTTTATGAAAATGTAGCTGAGGTAAGGGATGATTGTCTGTGAGAAATAAGCTTCATGGTGGTATGAGCAGCCTGAGAAACAGCCAGCGACTCAGCTGTAGGCACTAAGGATAAGAGCGATGATTGAGAAATCAAGGACAACAGGCAAATATGCATTCACTTTGTCTCAAAATATCACCAGGTGTCAGCTGGTGTGGCAAATAACCCTTACTTAATGGTGTTCTGGAGAATCATGGAACATTTCTTTGTGTTAGTTAAGCACAGGTAAATTAATTACGTAATTAGTTAATTGATCTCTAGAAATGAGAGTGAAACTAAGAGATTGGAGAGTGTTGGAAGTACCATGAAAATGCTTGTATATGGTCAGAGTAGGAAAACTCTGGTTAACTGTATGACCGTGGAAGGCACTATTCATGAGCTGTGTTGAGGGATGTTTCTTTTTGAGAAATAAGTCTCATGGTGGTCTGAGCAGCCTGAAAAACAGCCAGAGGCACAGCTGTAGGCACTAAAGATAGCAATAGTGAATGAATAAACAAGGACAACAGGCAAACTCATATTCACTTTGTCTCAAAATATCACCAGGTTCCAGCTGGCTTGGCAAGTAACCCATAATTAATGTTGTTCTCGAGAAAACCTGAACAATTCCCAGTATTAATTAGCACAGGTAAATTAATTACATAAGAAGTTAATTAATCTCTAGAACTGAGAGTGACTCAGAGATTGAAAAGTGTTGGAAATACCATGAAAAAATCCTGTATATAGTCAGAGAAGGAACACTCTGCTGAACTGTTTGAGCATGGAAGACAATGTTCATGAATGTGGAGCTATGGTGAGGGATATTTTGTTTGAGAAATAAGCCTCATGGTGGTGAGAGCCTCCTGAGAAACAGTCAGTGCCACAGCTTAGGCACTAATGATAATAACGCTGATTGAGAAAACAAGGACAACAGGCAAATGCCTATTCACTTTGTCTCAAATATAACCAGGGGGTCTGCTGGTGTGGCAAGTAACCCATAATTAATGGTATTCTTGAGAAAACTGGAGCATTTCCTGATGCTAATTAAGCACAGGTAAAATAATTAGGTAATTATTTAATTAATCTCAGGGATTGACAGTGAAACTCAGAGATTGTAGAGTGTAGGAAGTATCATGAAACAACCTGTTCATGGTCAGAGAAGGAACACTCTGGTGAACTGTAAGAGCACGGAAGACAATGTTCATGAAAGTGGGGCTGTGGTGAGGGATGTTTTTCTTAGAGAAATAAGCTTTATAGTGGTAAGAGTGGACTGACAAACAGGCAGCTACACAGCTGCAGACACTAGGATAAGAATGCTGTTTGAGAAACCAAAGATTACAGGCAAATTAATATTCACTTTGTCTCAAAATATCACCAGGTGTCAGCTGGTGTGGCAAGTAACCAGTAATTGACGGTGTTTTGGTGAAAACAGGAACGTTTCCTGGTGGTAATTAAGGAAAGATAAAATAAGTACATAATTATTTAATTAATCTCAAGGACTGGCAGTGAAACTCAGAGTTTGGAGAGTGTAGGAAGTACCATGAAAAAGCCTGTGTATGGTCAGAGAAGGAACACTTTGGTGAACTGTATGAGCGTGAAAGACATTGTTCATGAAAATGAAGCTATGGTGAAAGATGTTTTTCTTTGTAATAAAAGCCTCACGGTGGTATGAGCAGCCTGAGAAACAGCTGCACCAGCCATTGTACTGGAGTGTCTGTAAATATTAGCGATTAGTCTTCATTCAACTGAACCTTAGCTACTGAACTCATCTCTAGATCCAAGTTTAATTCAAATGTTAGAGAATTCAAATAGTAATTCAAAAGATAGAAGTAATACTAGTGAAATGTAAACCCGTAAGGAAAATGGACAGTTTTACATCAAAATTACAGCAGCTAACAAGAAACAGAGTTCAGGAGGGTTAGCAATTGAGGAATACAAGCAGAAAACATGGAAGAAGTGGAAAAAGTGATGCTACACTGCTACAAAGAGGGTGTTGCAACTAATGAGATGAAACAATGTTTCCATATTATTATATGGAAAACTGATGCAAAAGCCCTTTAAATAGCTTCCCAAAATATAAAGGTTTTCAAAATTAATAAAAACTAAAATATGAATTTGAAAGAAAATGGAATTTTTCAGCAAACTTATTTGGAACTCACTTACATTTATAATTTAAAAGAAATTCCATCATGACCTCCACCAAATTGCACACGTAAAATTGTTTTTCGTTCAATCAGATTTCTTCACGAAAAAAATATGAACAATAATTTTATTGATTAAAAATAATAGAGTTCTTGGTTCAGTCGGTCCCAGCAGCAGCTGCAGGGGCTCCCATCTTCTCTGCCTCTCTTTGCCAGACTCCTCGCTTCCAGAACCATGGCTTCTGGCGTGGTGGCCTCTGACGGCGTCATCAAGGTCTTCAACGACATGAAGGTGCGCAAGTCCTCGATGCCCGAGGAGGTCAAGAAGCGCAGGAAGGCGGTGCTCTTCTGCCTGAGCGAGGACAAGAAGAACATCATCCTGGAGGAGGGCAAGGAGATCCTGGTGGGGGGACGTGGGTCAGAACGTGGACGACTCCTATACCACCTTTGTCAAGATGCTGCCCGACAAGGACTGCGGCTACGCCTGTATGATGCCACCTATGAGACCAAGGAGAGCAAGAAGGAGGACGTGGTGTTCATCTTCTGGGCCCCGGAGTGTGTGCACCCCTTAAAAGCAAAGTGATCTAGGCCAGCTCCAAGGATGCCATCAAGAAGAAGCTGACGGGGATCAAGCATGCATTACAAGTAAACTGCTACGAAGAAGTCAAGGACCTCTGCACCCTGGCCGAGAAACTAGGGGGCAGCGCCGTCATCTCCCTGGAGGGCAAGCCCATGTGAGCCCCCTCCACCCCTGCCAGGAGCATCTGGCAACCCCAGACCTGCCTGTGGGGGCTGAAGGCTGCCCCCTTCCTGCCAGACTGGAGAGGCTGGGGGGACCCCAGCAGAGGGAGGGCAATCCCTTCGCCCCAATTGCCAAACAGCCCCCCACCCCCTGGACCAACTCTCCTCCCTCTGCCTCGATGGCTCTGGCCTTCCCAAACTGGCTTCTGATCTTTGATTCCTCTGTTGAAAGAGACAGAGTTCCTCTCTCTCATTCCCCCCGCATCTCCCAGGCACCACAGTTGGAGAAGGGAGCTGTATTTTTTTAACGACCACTCCCCACCCCCTCCTCTTTTTCCAGGCTGCCAATTTCTAACTGCAGTAGTGAGTCTGTGCTTGTTCATTTAGTACTGTGTGTCCATGGAAAATTGAGATGACCCTCCCCACGCCGGCTGTTCCCCACCCCCGGGTCAGAGACATCCACTTGTTTGGGCCAATTAGGAGCTTTCAATTAAAAAAAGAGACAACAATAAAAAATAATATAGTTCTTTCTTAATCTTTCATTCATTTTATTATGTATCTGTTCATATTTCTTACAGGTAAAGTATATTTTAACATGTCCATATTGGAACTTACTAATGTATACATTTCTTTACTACTCTTTGGTGTTTTCTTTCACAGAGGAAGAATTATTATTTTAAAACTAACCTGACTTCTCTCTTTCCCATGAATTATTTCCAGTTGTTGTTGATTTCTATTCAGTCTCTTTGGACCCATAATTACTTTATGTGACAAAGAGGGACCTTCAAAAGGGCTTTGCTGGTTACAGTCTTTATAAGAACAGAACACCAGAAGATTTGGCCTGGCTTTAAACTGTGAAGTCCATAGTTAGCTGCTGAGTCTTTAGACATTAGGATTGTTTTAATTCTCAGTTCAATTATAAAATGATAGTTCAATGCCAAGTAAAGGAGTGATATAAGATTAAATAATCTATATTATAATATACTATAATATTATTCTTATTGCCATAATAAAATAATATTAATCTTCTCATCCTCCACCCCTCCAATTTCATTAAAGATGTATGACATACTTGTAGGCTGGGTTGTCTAGAGAAATAAAATCAGTGATATTTCTATAGGTATAAGAAAGAACTTTATATCAAGAAATAATTTCATATGAGGAAGAGGACAGTCTAGTCCAACTAAAGTCCATGAGTTCAAGGTTATCTGGAGCCCTCTTCAGACTTTTGTAGCTGCAGGCCAATGATGTGGAAAGATGATACTGGAAAGGGAGATCACAGGTTAGTGCAAACAGAGTGACATGAATCCAAGGTAAGTGTGAAAATAGCAGGGCAATAGATCCCATGGTCAGTAGCCCATATGGAGTTCCAGTAAGGAGGTAGTTGAAAACCAAGAAGATGGGAGATGTTTCCAATCCCTCTCTTATAGAAAAGGCCACAGCCCTAAGGAGGCATTACCATGCTACAACTTGATAGACTGGTTAAACTCCACCCCTACAGGGGTGTCGGCACAAAATCTAACTGCTAAAATACTCATAAGTAAAAATTTTTGAAGTGCTCATACAAATCTAGTAATCTTTTCACTATTTTTAGTTTCTTCCTGGAAAGCTGCTTCCAGCAGCTCTGGTTTGGATGGCTCTTGCACTGTTACCTTTGAACTTAATGTTGGTCACTTGCTGAATTAGAAATTTCCTGTAGCCTATCCTATGATGATTTTTCTATCTATTCTGTTTCATTTTTTAAAATTTCTTTTCCTTTGTCTTTCTTTGTTTTTTCACTTTGTGCTGATACACATCTTTCGGTTGGTTTTGAAAATGTATCAGGGCAGGAGTATTTTCTGATTTTGCTTAATGGATAGAGTAAAACATCAATCAACGTACCATCTTAATTGATTAAAAAACAGTTAACTTTGAGTACTTGGTCTTCTCTAATCTAACATACAATAACTACTGTACTAAAGAATCATAACATTTTGATTCTTTTCCTTTTTATGTATTTTACATTTTTTTCTGAAAAAATTTGAATGGTTTCTTTTTGCATAGAATCCTGGGGGACTGAGCCCGGGTGGTGTAGTGATTGAGTGCAGGACTGTGGCCCATTGGTTTGGCAGTTCAAATCCAGCAGCAGCTCTCTGGGAGCAAGACTGGGTACCTCCCATGATCACGAGAGGACAGTGATGCCCCCACTCCCCAAAAAACAAACAAAAAAGAATCCTGGGATTTTCTTTGATTAATCTAGTCAATCTTTCATCCTCCATCATTTTTGCTGGCAAAAGCATTGTAATTCCTTTTTTTCATGTCTTCCTATAAAATTTACTTTATTCAAATATTATATTCTTAGATCATCATGAAACTTCCTCATGTTTTCCCATTCTCATTTATCTTTTTGATCTTTTATTTTACCTTCAGGAAGACTTCTTTAACTGTCTTACCTGTGCTGGTCTTCAAAACATAGAAAAACACATAACAGAAAGTTAAGAAGGCTACCAACAATGAAATAATATAGCAGACATTAGTCCCAACGAAACAAAAAACACAGAAAGTATTAAAAACCAGATCAAAGTTTATCGAAAGGGAGATCAAATGATAAGGTTTTAAATAACCAAGTCAGACATGTCATTTTAATCAATTATAATAGTCTCACCAATCCTGTCTGGTAACCAGGTTCCCATCCCTCAGGTATGGTTAGAGGGAAGTCACTTGAAACTTGTTCCCTGTGTAGATCCTGAAACTCTCTTTTGGATTTCCACTGTCATCCATTTCTGCACACCCAGAATGTCACAAAATTATGATACTATTCCCTTCTTTTGATTTACATTATTTGTAACATTATTTGCAATCCTTGATC
This sequence comes from Nesogale talazaci, assembly GCA_004026705.1. NCBI lineage: Eukaryota > Metazoa > Chordata > Mammalia > Afrosoricida > Tenrecidae > Nesogale > Nesogale talazaci. The sequence continues at coordinate 37,239 of PVJH01011248.1, read as the reverse complement.
CAAGGATCTTGGTGTGTTTCTTCCATGTGGGCTTAGTTAACATTTCACTTGATGGCTGCTGATTTTTTTAAAGTCTATAAGACCCCAGATTCTGTTCTTTTGTACACCCAGAAACCATCAAATTTCTTGACCATGCTTAGGTATGGTAACCATATCTTCTGTGTTCCCTTCATGAGAGTGAATATTGAATAGGGCCATGTCATAAGAATTAATTGGAGCTAGGATTCAAAATGTCCCAAATTCATTCCTTAATCTATGTTTTTTAAATATCTCTGGTTCATTTTAGAGTTATCCTTGTTAATTGTAATAGATAATGTTGTTGATCATCTCCCTGAAGCATAAAGACCTTCTGTGTATTGTGAGAGGGAGACTGAATAAGCTTAGACTAACTATATATCACAATGTATCAGGAATTATTTATTTGTTCAGAATACATCCTTACCTGATTGGACTTTACTTACACAGAATAATACATAGCTTAATCTAGTGAGTAGGGCATTGAAGTAGTCAGTGTTAGTCTACCTATTAACAGTTCATTCAGAATTCTAAGCATAGCTATCTTCTGCTTCTTCACCAGCTATATAAGTGCAGTCTTAAGTCCTCAGGTTACAGGAGTGTTTGAGGTAGGGTTTAGTTGACTCAGTGGGTTTTCACATTGCATCCTTCTGGTGTAGCCTTTGGAGCATGCTATGCACCTTCAAGATCCAGGGTCCAATGTCAATTTGGCACATCACCTGGGCACATAAGGGATGAATATAAACTCTGACCAGTATGACTTCTTAGGTGCATATTATCAGGGATACTCTCAAATTGGGTGTCTTTAAAATATTGTTAGTTATTCTTTCCCCACTAGGCAGCTAAGTTCCTGCCTTTTCTACAAACAAGCATGTGCTTGTCTTCTCCCAAATATATATGCTCCCTTTCCCACTGCTGACTTGATTTTCCAATCAGTATTCTGTGCCAGCTTGTTAGGAATATCTGCCAATACAAGGGAGTCTTACCATATCTTTGAAGTCCTAATAAGCAGTAAATGGAATTAGGATGCCTTTTTAAATAAACAGTTCTGGAAAAAGTGGATATCAACCTTCAAAAGAATGACTGGTACCTCATCCCATGAACAAAAACCAGCCCAAGTTGTATCAGAGACCTAAATTTAAAACTCAAAGCTATCTGGATCATCAATGAGGAAATTGGGGCAAATCGAAGGATCCTAGGACAGGGTATACATGAACTACCAGATATAAAAAAGATAGCACACACAGTGAAAGACAAAATAGATGAATGGAACCTATTAAAAATAAAACTCTTGTGTAAATCAAAATATTTCATCAGAAGAATAAATAAGAGAGTCCACAGATTGGTGAAAATATAATAGCCAGGATATAACAGACAAAGGACTAATTACTAAAACTAAAGAATATTGCAAGCCTACAGTAAGGTTAAAAAAGTGGACAAAGGACTTGAATGGACAAGGCACAAATAATGACACAGAATGGCTAACAAAACACCTGAGTTAATGCTTTGTTCCCTAGCCTCCAGTAAACACAAATCAATAAAATGATGATGTATAATCTCATACTTACAACTGTAGTCCAATTTTAAAAAGAAAACAGAGAACAACAAATTCTGGAGAGAGAGTGTAAAGAGATTGGGACTCTTATAAACTGCAGGTGGGTTTGTAAATACATGCAACGATTATGGAAAGCAACATTGCGATTCCTCTAACAGCTGGCAATAGAAGTACAATATACACCAATTAAATGAGACTGATCACAGACAGGCATGTATTCTCCAATATTCAGTGCAGCATAGTTCACAATAGCAAGAAGTTGGAAACAGCCCAAATCCTTATTAGTATAAGAATGGATAAAGAAACTCTGGTGTATATACACATAATGGAATACTATGTACCCCTAAAAACTATGATGAAAACATGAAACTACTCATGATATGGAAGGATCTGGAAACCATTATATTGAATGACATTAGTCAGAAGAAGACAAATACTAGTGATGTATTTCACTGTGGTAGAGGTGAGTATGAGGATGGGAGCAGGTTCAAGCTTTCATGTCATCTTTTAGTTTCTTGCATTCAGTGTTTGGTATTTTCTTTTTACAGGTCTATTTTTCCTTTGGTTGGGTTTATTCCTAAGTTGTTCAACTATCGTTTGGCTATTGTGATTGGTATTGTGTTGCCTCTTTTACAGTTTTCTCATCACTATTATATTGGTTGATTTCTGCTTGCTAATCCTATATCCAATTACTTTACTAAATTTCTTTTCTTTGAAGATTTGGTTGATATATTTTGAGTTTTTTTAGTTGGGTGCCTATATGTTTAAGGCTGTGTTCTTAATGTTGATGCTTGTCAGTCATTATGTCAGTTACTTTGAAAAATATTTTGTTAGAGAATAATATTATCTCTCTTGCTTTTTATTTAGTTGCCATTGGTTTGGTCGAATTTTTACCATCTCTTTATTCGCAGTCTGTTTTTGTCTATGAGTTTGAGGTATGTCTTTTGAAGGTTACAGATTCATGAATTGTGTTTCCTAAACCAATCTGCTACTCTTTGTCTTTTTATTGGTACACCTAGTTCATTGACATTCAGTGTTATTAGTTAATAATGTACTGTATGTTCGTTGCTGTCATATCATAATATTTGTGTTTGGTATTATTCTTCATCTTTTGGGGTTGTGCAGAATTATTATTATTGTTTTCTTTTACCCTCTAGATGCATTTTTTTAGGTTAGTGTGTTGACTTTTGGTAGATGTTACACAATGTGGTGGTCTCATGTTTTTGTACTGCAGTTGTTGATATTCTGGCCTTAGGGATCCAGCGAATATTTTTGTAAGGCTGGTTTTGAGTGTAAGACTTCCAAATATTTCCTTGTTTGAGAATGCTCTTTTTCTCCTTCATATTTCATGAGTAGCTTTTCTTGATACAGGATTCTTGGTAGGCAGGTTTTTTTTCTTTCAGAGTTTGCTATTTGCTGCTCCATTTTCTTCCTTTCTGAATGATTCCTTTTGAGAGGTCTGAGCTTTCTCTTATATGTTACATTTGTAGATGACTCTTTTTTCCTCTCTAGCTTCTCTCCTTTTCCTTGAAGTTAGGAATATATAGAAATATATAGAAGTAATTTAATTCATCTCTATTTTTTTGAAGCGGGGATGTGTGTCTAATCTAATTAGTGTTCTCTCTGCTTTCTGGGTGATTATTATCTTCTCCTTTGTGATATTCGAGACATTTCCTTCCCTGAATTCCATTACTATATTTTCTGTAGACTTCTTCCTGCTGCAGTATTCATATGATGTGCATTATTTTTCTTCATGGTATTTTACATCATCCTCCAGTCTTCTTCAGATATTTTTGCTTCTTTGATAATTTCTCTCATTTGCTGAAATCATGTGTGGCTGTCTTCAATTGCATGGATTCAGTTTTTATTTTATTGCTTTCTATTGCTTAGTTCTTGTAGCATTTAAAAGTGTTCTATTATTTCATTACTTAGTTTTTGGAGTTTCTTTGGAGTGTGCAGATTTAGTATCTTGAATTCTTCTTTTGCTTCTGTTTTTCTATTTTTAACCATTATTGGAAGGTAATCTAGATATTATGGAATTTCATAGTTCAAACACATTAAGCAGTATTGTACAATTGCTACCACAATCATTTTCAAATTATTCTGTTTCTTTTTGAAATCCTTGATATCATCTCCCTTTTACCACCACCCTCCTTCACTGTACCCCACATGGACTCTTACTGAAATTTTTGTCGCTATTGGTTAATCCATCCCAGATTTCATATATTAAAAAGAAGTAAAAACAGACAATAGTAATTCAATAAGCTTACTCCTTATGACAAAATGCTCAGAAATAAATGCTAATATGAAGAAATAAAAAAATGAACATAAAATGTTGAAAGTCATATCCGGCCCAACATGTATGGAAGGGCTCAATTAACAAGATGTTAATTGTTCAATTTAGGTTTATCATTTTGATGTGTTAGTCATTTATTCAATGTACTATTTTATAACCAATTTCTTCCCATTCCTCTGCTATGCATATATTATAACTCGAGGCTTATTTTCTGTATGGATTTCAGCAATGCTTCTGGGGCTGCCATTGTCATTCTTAGTTGTGTTAGACAGGATTCTCTAGAGAAACAAATCCAGGACACTTTGATTTTAGATAGATAGATAGATGGATAGATAGAAAGAAAGATGCAACATGAGGAAATAAAAAGCTAATTAGTCCACCAATCAGTACAGAGGGCTCAGTTACTATATTGGCAGTCCTTTAACTCACAAGGGCTGCTGGGGGCAAGTCAAAGAAGAAGAAAGCTGAATCTTCAGTAGAGCAATACAGGTAGTCTGGTTACAGGCAGCAAACAACAGGGTGGGTCACCAACAGTCAGCCAGAGAGGCTGACAGTCCACAGCTCAAGAGCTGTATAAACCAGCAATGTGACAAAGCAGGTCTTGAAAGAATCTCAAACTATAGTGATATGGTCCAAGGGTTGGTTGTGTCAAAGGCAGTATAGCTCACTAGTTGAAGCAGCTGCACACTGGTCTGATCATAAGAGATCATGAGACAGAAAAGTGAGACTTGCTAAGCCATTTATCCTGTTGCTCTCTAATTAAATGACAACCATATTAATCCTACATATGATTATTAGACAGGTTGGCACAATAACTCTGCCTATCATAATAGTCTTCTACAAATCAGGATCTCATATTTTGGGTTCTGATACTATTTCCTCCTTCAGCTTTGAATTATATTTTGTGCAATCTTTTGGTCACTGGTGTTGGACTGTTTCTTCCATGTTGAATTAGTTAACATCACAATTAGATGGCTGCTTACTTGGAAAAAAGTTTTTAAGACCCCAGACACTACTTTATTTAATAAGTGAATATCATCTGATATCTTCACCACACTTTTTCATAGCACTCATATCAGTGAGGACTCACCCATTCTCAGACCTATTCTCTTTTTAAAAAATTCCTGTTAATTTATGGTAGAGAGTCTTATTTTCCTTCAGCATAAAGAAATTACATTAATTTTGTTACTGGGCCAAAGTAGGCTAACCACATATTGGATTAGTTGAATTATTCACATTGTAGACTAAATCCTTTTGTGACTGGATGCTATTTCCACAAACAATGAGAGTTGATTGTCAGGAAAAGTTTAAAACAATATTCACGAGAATGTCGGTAACAGATTTTCTTGAATTCTTCCCTTGTTTTTAAGTTGATCTCCAGATCTTTTATAGTCCTAAATCTTAATAGACTATTCCCTTGTATTCACTTTCTGGGAATTCATGGGCTTCTTTTTCTGTGTATTTCATTGAGTTTGGGTAATTTTCAGTTCCTGTCTTTTACTATCAAGATTTTTTGTAGTTTTTTTTTTTCTGTTGACTGTTGTTTGTGAGGCATAGCACTCCAGATGTGAATGGTATGCAGGATTTGGGGCGGTATGTTGGGGTGGCTTTTTTGGTTAGAGGTGGTAGATCAGATAGGAAGTGGACTTTACTGTGTGGAGATGAAGAAAAAGTGATAAATTTGTTTGGGTATCATGAATAGGAGATAGGATCGCAAAGGTCGGGCTTAAGTGATGAACTTAATAATAATTAGTCTTCTGGTTAAATATAGTGCTTTTTGAACAATTAGAAAGGGTTTCTTTTAAAAGGACTGAAGGTACTTGTTAATTTATATGAAAGTTTGTCTGACTGAGAAAGGGGGAAGTGTCTCTTGAAGTAGTGGTGAGTGAGGTCGGGGAACAGTATATCAATTACTTAACTAGAATCACATATCAACCCACTATATAGTATAGGAAGTGTGCAGTAAATTGATGCTATTGTGTATATAACAAAGGGTTCTTGGTTTGGTGACACTCTACTTTCCTACTCTAGGAAAGCGAGTGTCTGGAGGAAATATTCTGTGTCTGGAGGAAATATTCTGTACAAAGCCATGCTAGACACCCTCCAAAGAGGGGTCCCAAGGTGGGAATAGGAATGGAGGCCCTGGGTGAATTGGGGATTCTAATCATTGGGAGGCCAGAGAGAAGGAGGTCCCAACACTGAAAATTGCAAGCTGGGGGAGAGGGTTGCCACTGAGACTATTTTTAGAGTTCTTAGGGGGGAGAGGGGTAAATTGTGTGGTTTCTTGCAAAAAAAAACCCAAAATATTACTGAAGCACCCAGATTTAGGTTGTAAGTCTGATTTCCCAGGATTCTGGCTCCTAACTATGAAATTCTTGTTGAGATTGATTGTGCTTGTGAGGAGCTTATATCTGGTGGCATCTGAGCTAAAGTACTACAAGGAAGGGGAAATTCAACCACGTGATTGAGAGAAGATATGAAGGTTTTGAGCACTCACCATGAGTTCTGCCCTCCACACAGGAGTCAGAAGACGATGGGAAGAGTGGGCTTCTAAATGAGGGACAGTCAGAATGTTCCTCACATTAGAGGCTCCCAGAGTTTGGGGAGAGGGGGGAAAAGCAGAGATTCACTGTTTCTCCAGTGCTGAATATAAGGAGGTGGCAGAATCATACAAAGTATTTCTAAGTATGAAGAATTCAGGTCTTGCACATAATTTCCCAGAATACAAGGTTTTACCCATTGGTTTCTGGCTGAGGAAGGGGGAGTATTAAGTAGACGATTCTATCTGGCCTCATTCTTCCCTGGAGCCCTTGATTATTTGAATTTTAAATTATTGAAACTTTATTTTATTGTTTGATTCCATATCTTTTTCTCTTTCTCACTCTGACTCATACAATCTTACAAAGTCTTACTATTTGTGAGGATGTTAATTTAAATCTTTGGAAAATTTCAATCTCACATTGTGAGTGTGTGTGTGTGTGCACACGTGTATGTACGTGTTTTCTACTCTCATTTTTGCATAGTTTATTTATATGTTTTTACATCGACTTTAACCAATTACCATATATCTTTTGTGTATGTATTCATGTTTAAGAACAAACACTATATAGCAAATGGAAGATTGGGGTGCATAGATAAAGCTTATCACTAGGAAGACTTCATTGTTGAATTATTTTATTGCCACGATGTTCCTAATTACACTATTTAAAAATTTTTGCAGGGGGGGCATCACTGCTCTCCAGTGGTGGGAGTAGGAGGCTGGAATTGAACCTCCATCCCAGTGGGCCACAGTCCCGCGCACAACCACTATGCCACCGGGGCTCAGCTTCCTAATTACACTATTTTAAAGTTGTTCAATTCACTTCTTTCAGATTAAATCAGATTTTCATCCTGTAATGCTTTCTATATCCAGAAATTTTGAAGATAGTTACATGGTCAATCAACTGGAAATGATATATTTGCATACATTTTAAAGAAAGGTGACAACACAATATAGAAATTATGGAGGCATTATATTAAGGTCATCTGTAAATAAAATTTTGTTAATGAAAATTCAACAATGGTTGCAGCAGTATATCCACAGAGTCAGAAATCCAAGTCGTATTCAAAAGAAAATATGACATGAGGGATATTATTGCTGAAGTCTGATGGATCTTGTCTAAAAGCAGAAGATATCAGAAATATGTTTATTGTTTCATTGGCTACACAAAGGAATTTGATTTGTGGATCATGAAAAATAGATAACCCTTTAAGACCTGGGAATTCCAGAAAACTTCATTGTACTCAAGTGGAAACTATAGAATGGCCACAAGACAATCATTCAAACAGAACAAGGAAATACTGTATTATTTAATTTTTTAAAAGTGTGCATTACATTTTTATCCTTCCTGTAAACGTATTCAATCTCAGAAGCTATAACTTATGAAGAAGAATGTGGCATCAAGATTGGAGAAAAGGAAAAAAAAAAAAAAGATTGGAGAAAAGGTTTTTAACAGGCTACAACATGCAGATGGCACAACCTTATTGTCCAAAAGTGTGGAGAACTTGAAGCATTTGCTAATGAAAATTGGTATGGTTTGTAATTCAATATAAAAAAAAGTTCTCACTATTGGATCAAGAAAAAACACTATGATAATCATAGAAAAAGTTGCCATTGTATAAGACTTCTTTTTGCTTGTATTCACTATCAGTCAGCAATAAATCAATGGTCTCCATTGAGCAAATCTGACCTACAAGACTACTTTGAAGTTTTGTAAAGGAAGGATGCCACTTATAATTAAGATATGCAAGATCCATGCTATGGTATTTTCAACTGCTTCATATATATGTGAAAATTGAATTATGAATAAGGAGTAACAGAAAAATTGATGCAGTTTAATTATAAAGTTTGTGAAGAATATTGACTGCCTTGGAAAATGTATAGCTAGAATGCTCCTTTAAATAAGACTGACGAGGTTTTGTCTCATGTACTTTTTATATGTTATCACAAGAAAAGACTAGTGGCTTGATATAAACATTATTCTTGGTCAGCAAAAAGAACAAGGAAGTCAAGGAGATGGATTGATGCAATCACTGAAACAATGTTACCTAGCATAACTCTTTTGAAAATGGTACAGGACTGACTGTGTGGTGTTTTATTTTGTTGTACATAGTGTTGCTAGGAGAACAACTAACCGAGTGGTACCTAACAATAACAACAGTGCTTAGGATAAACAAAAGGTTGATGAGGAGTGACTTTGTGATCCTCTTGATTTATCGTCCTTACTATGCCTTTCCTCAATTTAAGTCCCATATATACTTTGCCTTGAACTTTTATTTTACATAGTGTCTTTGAATAAGGATTATCTTTTAATATTTCTAAAAATATGCTTTTAGCATCAGACTGTATGGGTGAAAGATGGGCGGTAATTGCCTAGATGATAAGGCAGTGACAGATGACTTTTTTTTTTATCACCCTGAAAGGTGGACAGTGAATAAGGAATAGATGCAATTGAATTATAGTGCTGGCTAAAACTACTGAAAGTACCATGAACTAGGTAAAAGAATAAATCTGCCTTGGATCAAATACTGCCAGAATGCTCCTTGGAAGTAAGATGACAAGGCAACATTTCGTGTACTTTGGATGTGTTATCAGGAGAGACCACTTCCTGGAGAAGGAGATCATGCTTGGGAAAGCAGAAAGATAGTGAATAAGAGATGGGTCCTCAAAGTATACCTTTTCTTATTTGACACTTATTTAACTGCGGCTGCAACAATAAGCTCAAACTTTAAACAATTGTAAGAATGGTTCAGGACTAGGCATTGTTTACTAATGTTGTACTAGAGTCACAACAGACGTGATGGCACCTGACAGCAACCACCTTTGGGTAATAACACACTTGAAAACAAGTTTTCCCAGGTTTTCACTCCAATTTTCCCTTTCTTATTCTGTTAGCTCTTCATTGTCCCTTATTCTACCTTGTTAGTTCAGTTAACTTTTTACTTATTACATAATTAACAAAATCTTTATATATATTTCTAAGCCCCTGTTTCCTACTTCCCCTAGCAGTATTGTGTGTTTTTAAAGCAAGTGCATCCATGTAGTAATTTTTAAAGAGTTTTAATCTCTTAATAAAGACTCATAAGTTTGTGTTATCTAAGAATGCACTGTTATAAATAATCATGAATGCTTCCAACATTCACAAGAAACCTACCACAAAAGAATTATGTGTAGCAGAAATACAACTTCTCAGTTATACTCCTGTCCCTTAATTTTTAATTATTAATTGTGAATCCTATAGCTATAGAACTAGAAAAAGAAGTATAAATATATACATGCACATCATGTTTAGCTGAAATGCTTTCATAGATGTCAGAATTTATAACTAAATGCACTTAAGGGATGAAATGAATATGCTTTATATTTGCCATTGTTTATATTTTACTTTACCACAAACTATTAAAAGATAAAAATCATGTTATGCCATTATTGATATGCTGTAAGTATTTTAAATTACAGTATTTTTGTTTCAATATAAATTCTAATTGAATAATTGAGTATAGAGAGTGAAACATGCCTGTTAGAAGAATAAATTTTAGTATTTGACATTATAGAATATGAGTAAAATTTTGCTTCATTTGAAACCAATGATCTTTGACATGATGCTAAAATATCCTTTTATTTTCTGAATATCCTTATCTCCAATCTTTCCCCTAATTGAAGTCCCATACATACTTTGCCTTGAAATTGTATTTTGCATATCACCTTAGAGTAAGGGAATAAGTGGCAAATGAGTTAAGTACTTTCTTCATAAAATTGTTTTGAGATAACCTGAAATATGCCAGGTATAACTTTTAGTACAGAAATTGATGTAAAATTCAATTTTGTAATGGTAAATTCTCACCATTAGGACAGTTAGTTCACTAATTAGTGTGGGACTCCTGAATTATGGTGGGAAGGGCCAGAGAAATTTTGAAACTGTCAAGAGTTACCGGTGGATAAAACATGCAAGAGAATTTGACAACAGCAGTAATAACATTTAACATTCTCTTGAGATATTTCAGCTGAAGGACATTAGAGGTAAAATAGATGTCAGAACAGCAAAAAAATGCAAAGAAAAAAATACAAAAACAATTTAACTAAAATAGTTTTTTATTTTGGGATCTAATAGACATTACTTAGACCCTAATAGTTTTATAGTTCCACAGCTAAAATTATTTTAAAAAGAATGACAAAATTTTTTCAAAAAAGTGATTTTAAGGAAGTCTATGATGGGACTAAGTATATAGCTGCATTTTAAAAAAGAAGAAGAGCATTCACAATTTCACTGGAATTACAGAACTAGAAACAGTTGTAACTCAAATATGAATTATAGTGGAAAAGCATCTACACTGACTATCTAAAGAGGAAAATATTTCCATTGTTTTGCTGACACTTGAATTCATATGAAAAATGCAGTGCTAAAGTTTCATTTATTCATGTTCTGTCACCTTTTCATTCATCTTTTATAAAAGTCAATCTGTCACTCCTTTTTTCATCTTGGTAGAAACTGATTGGAGTGCTAGCTTTAAAGACAGGTTAGAAGAGTCCTTGAGAGAGGGCAAGGGTGGGGAGGAACAACCTTTACTGGAACAGAGTGATTGATGCTAAATACCAGAGAGCAAAAAAATTGGATTCAATTTAAATACCAATATAAAAAATGTTTAACAGTATTACTGGGACATAAGATTCAAAATCACGTAGAACTAACCTACCCTCACAGAAAAGCAAGGCAAAACATTCTTCTGGAATGTAATTTCTTTACCAGTATATTAGGAAGGGAGGATACAGGATTCCTTGAAAATCTTCAGATTGCACTTTTTAGAAAGAATACATATCAGCTCCTATGATAAATGGTAAGGACCAATACCAAGTTTAATAATGGGACTTCCTATTGCCTCGTCATGTTTTAATGATGAAAAAAATCCTCATATCTGTAAAGGAATCTTGTTCTCTCTATTCATGGATAACACTCACCAGACATTCTTATAAAATAAAGAAGATATATTACTAAATACAATTGATACTGGTCAGTAGAACTCTGAATGAGCTAAATAGCTAAAATGTATATCTTTATAGTTAGTCTTGGGAAAGCTGTTGAATTAATTAAAAGCTCAATTTATTCTTTAGATTCCATGTTGATAAAAAAAAGATTGGTCGGCTGAGCCCTGGTGGCATAGTGGATGTGCGCGGGACTGCAGCGCACTGGGATAGAGGTTCAATTCCATCTCCACAGGAGCAAAGGCTGGGCCTCCTACTCCCACCACCAGAGGGCAGTGATACCTGAAAAAAAAGGATTGATCACTCAAATCTAGGGTGAATAGGGGTGAAACTGAATTGTGATGTCAGAAGAGTGGAGGTTATATCAGGGCTCACTTGACCTAGGGAAGTTGAAAGAGATTTTTAAGCTTGTACATGATTTATTAGAATTTAAGAAATACATTATAACACTTTTAGTACTGAGAAAATGACATAGAATATACTCTTTAAATTCAAATGTATTATCATAAAGAAAGGTAGATTCAAACTATGTAATTTCATTTTCATATGGTAGAAGAGAAGTGAAGGCCAGAAAAAGTCACTTTTTGTGCCATGCAATTTTCTGACTTTAAATATTTTAATTTTAAATAATTTATTTTGTCATATATAGCTGACGGGCACCATTTTGTTTAGCACAATTCTAGAAATATTTGCCATTGATACAGTATTAAAGTACAAGTGAAAAATAAAGGTTGGCAAATAGACATTTTCCCTTTATCAAGAAAGTGAAAAAATATGGCTTATGAGAAAAAAATAAGAAATTATATATCTGATAACTATTTAACATACAAAGAACTTGTTGAATTATGCTACAGAAAAAAAGAAAAAGCAAATTTAAAATGGTCAAAGAACTTGAATAGAATTTCTCCAGAGAAGATACACAAATGTACCCAAACACAGGAAATACTAGATGATGTCATTTTTGCTTAGGGCAAGGCAAATAAAAATCACATTATGGTATTATGCATGCACATTAGAATAGCAAGTGTTGGTGGTGATATTGAGTAATTGAAACCTGCATGTACTGCTAGTGGAAATTCGAAAAGTACAATCCATGTGGGCAAAAATGGTGCTAAATGTCAGAGAACAAAAGATTTGGATTCAATGTAAATATATTAAGAAACTGCTGAAACTAACTAAATAGAAAATTTTCATATGATCCAATTATTTATCCTGGATATTTACCCAAGATGTGAATCCAGGCACTAAAATGGATTCCTGTACCCCAGTGCTCAATGCATTTTTCCCAATATCTCAAAATGGGAACAATCCCACATGCCAATTGGCAATGAATGGATAGATAAGTGGACCTACATTTGCAGTAGAATATGTAAAAATCCTCTGTAAGAGAAATGAAATTATGATAGATTCTGTGATAGGTATTTTGTGCCAATTTGACACCTAAAAGAAGATGTTGGTGGAGTGCAGTCTGTCAATCAAGTCACAGTTTATGAGATCATTTGGAAGTGCCACTGAGAAAAATGACTTCCTTGAGGACAGCCAATCCCTCTCTGCTTCAACTTCTTGCAGTTGAGTCACTCAGCTGCCAGAGACACCATCATTGGATTCATGCAACACTGCACCCACCAATACTGCATCATTGCATGTGGCTCTGTGAGTCTAAAGAGGGATATAAGGACTACTTTTGGACTTTGGAACTAATATTGGACTTATGGATTTATGAGTTGGGATGTTTTCCTACTTTATAATTACTTCTTGATATAAAGCTCTCTCTTACACATATATGTGTCCTTGGATTTTTTTCCCCTAGTCAATCTGGCCTAACACACTTGCTATCATATGAATCTCAACAAACCCAACTAAGTGTAATAATCCATAAAAGAACAAGCATCATATTCCACTTATATATCTAAAATAATTGGGCTTATAAAGGAAGACGTTACATTTAAGTAAGGTCTGGAAGCTGCGTTGTGTACTTATTTCCTAATAGACTCAGAAATTTTTTGTGTTTGGTAACAGAATTATAGAACTAACAGTTGTGTTGTTTGCACCATGTTGTGAATGTTATTATCACAATGCAATCAATAAAATGATGAATTTATGAAGAAACATGCATTGTAAAATGGGTATTGTGTTCAGTAAAGTGGAAGTAGCAAAAAGGAGAAAAGGCTTATAGTGGTTGACAAAATAGTTGTACATTGGGCTCAAAAATATCAATTGGGAAGAAGGTCCAGGGTTTGTCAGTATTTCATTACATGGTATATAGGATTATTATGAGTAAAGACCAGCTTGATGGTACATAACAACAACAATAGCATGTTCAGAGTAAAGTCTTGCTTCCTTTTAGAACTTTTTTTTCCTTTTAAGGAGGGGAGAGTGTGAATAAAGTCCCCCACTATCACAAATTATGCAGTCAAGTTTCCCACATTTGGGGAAATCACAGAGGTCAGCATGTCCAGAGTGCAATGGATAAGCCTTGCCCAGAGAAAACCACTTTCATGATACTGCCAATTAAGTAGCCCTTTTAGAATTTTTAGAAAGGTTCTACATTGTCTGACAGAGAGACTTGGTCATTTTTCCTTATTTGTGTTCAGTTTTCACATGCATATGAAGTGAATGAAAACAGCATGTCAGGCATAGTTTAATCTTCACTGACATCTTTGCTTTTAACACATTAAAGGAGTTTTTTGCATGTCAAGATGGTGAACAGGTGAATGGAACATATTGAGAGTTCTTTCATGCAAGGTGGGGCTTAGTGTCTAGGTTGCCATGTGGACGGATTCTGTATTAACATTTTTTCTTCTTTTTTAATTAAACAAGAAAAAAGACTAAGTGTGCCCTAAAAGACAAGGTCAAAGCAGCCTAGGGACATATATTTAGGCTCCAGCCCCCACTCCAGTCACTGAAACTTGTCACAACTATTGGCCACTGAACCATTGAGGAACTATGCCTACATGTCAGTGTGACCCACCTCTATAGGAAATTGCAGGAAGTCCCCTGAAAGCATCCTTAGTAGTAACACAGAGAAGGACTTAAGGTCCCCCTGATCTCTCAGAAACATGGGGCCTCCAAAAGTATAGGGGAAAAATCAACAGACCACATCACTCCCAACCAGAAAAAAAAAGAGAGAGAAAGACAAAACAGAGTAACAGAGTTAATGACTCTCTTAAGACAATTAGACAGGGATCTGTCACAGAGGAAATCTTCAGAAGTTTATTCAGAGTAATAGAGGAGCTGAGGGAAGCAACGCTGAATAAGGATGAAATGATGATGGAGATGAAGTCCACAATAGCAGGGATGAAGTCCACATACCAATGGGAAATACAGATGAGGTAGGAGATGCCACACACAAGTTTACAGAATTTGTTATAATTAAGGAGCAAGAGAACCATATTAGTGATTTCAAAGACACTAAAACAGACCTCAGCAAGTGGAAAATACAGTCAGATAGGAAAATTAAATAAACAGAAGATGACCTGAGATTAAAGACAGATGCTATGAAGATGAATAATATTAGAATAATTGTTCTACTGGAGCAGAATACACAAGTCAACAGTCAAGATAGCAAAGGAATTTCAGGAAGAAAATTTTCCCACCTTAATTAGTGAGAACCAGGAACTCATACAAAAAGCAGAAAAGACACTAACTAGATTAGACCCCCAAAAGAACTCCTCAAGACATATAATATTAAACATATCCAACTAAAAGGAAGAAGAGGAAATTTTAATAGCAACAAGGGAAAGGAAAACAGCCACATACAAAAGAGTTTGGATAAGAATATGCTCAGACCTAAAAACAGACACCATGAAGAAGAGGAGAGAGTGGAGCAACATCTTCCAAAAGCTGAAAGAAAAAAAAAAAACACCTACCCTAGAATGCTTTGCCCTGTCAAATTATTCATTAAGATAAATGGGGAGAAAAGGGTCAGCCAATGCCCAGAGAGGAATATATGGCCATCCCCACTATGAGATGCAGCATTCCATAGTGACCCCATAGTCTTGTAGAGGACAGCAATAGAGACACAGGGTGGAATTTGTATCCTAACTGACCTCACCACACCAGGGCAAAGCACTGGGACCATGCTACGGAACAGCAAAGGGAATAGAATAAAAAAGTTCTGGGGGAGTGCCAAAAATGGACTTTGGAGCTAGGGTGTGGCACCCCCTCAGATCCAATGGAAGACACTAGTAAATTCAACAAGCAGACCTTGAACTATTCACAGGCTTCTCTCTCTCTCTCTCAATTTTGCTTGTCATCGTTTTTTGTTGTTGTTGTTGCTGTTGTTGTCTTGTTTTTCTGTGTGGTGCTGTCTTGCTTTTAGCTGCATATTTTTATCTCTGCAGATCTATCTAGGTAAGATAGGAAGACAAACAATGTGGTGAAGAAAACAATGGGACCCATGGTTTCGGGAGGACATGGGAAATGGGGAGGTGAGGGAGAGGATGTGGATGTCAACAAATCCAGGGAGAAGTGATTCAAAATAAGTGACAAGAAGGGTGTGGAAGCCCTGGTAGGAGTTAAACGAGGAATTATTGAAACCCCAACAAAGGCTGAACATGATAGTGGGACAAGAGGAAGGTAAAAGCAAATAGAGGTAAGAACTAAGAGGCAAAGGACTTTTATAGAAGCCTATATACAGGCATGTATATATGTCAATATATTTATATATGATTATCAGGAAATAAATCTATGTGCATATATTTATAGCTTTAGTATTAAGGTAGCAGGTGGACATTGGGCCTCCACTCAAGTACTTACTCAATACAAAATCACTTTCTTCTATTAAAGTGACATTCCATGATGCCCACCTTTCCAACATGATCGCTGAAAACAAAGGTGTGCAAAAGTAACTGTAGTGAAGAATGCTGATGTTGCCCAGCTATTGAGAGCTATCCTGCCTAGGGTCATAGAGGCTTGAAGGTAAACAAGGGACCATCTAGTTCAGAAGCAACAAGCCCACATTGAAGAAGCACACCTGCCTGTGTGAACACGAGGTATCAAAGGGATCAGGTATCAAAGAACAAAAAATCATATCATTGTGAATTAAGGGAAGTGCAGATTGGGGACCCAAGGCTCCACTGTAGGCAGCTGGACATCCATTTGCAGAGTGGTTGCAGGGAGTTGATGCAGCCAGTCAGGGTGTAGTGTAGCATGGATGAAACATACAACTTTCCTCTAGTTCTTAAATCCTTCCTCCCCTCACCTCCACCTCACTATCATGATTCCGATTCTATCTTACAAATCTGGCTAGACTGGAGGATGTGCATTGGTACAGGTATGGACTGGAAACACAGAGAATCCATGATCCCTTCAGGACCAGTGGTGATACATGGAGGGTGGAGTGAAAGTTGGGTAGAAAGGGGGAACCGGTTACAAGGAGCTACATATAACCTTCTCCCTGGGGGATGGACAACATAAAAGTGGGTGGAGGAAATGTTGGGCAGTGTAAGATATGATAGAACAATAATTTATGTTATCAAGAGTTCATGAGGGAGAGGGGAGCAGGGAGGGAGGGGAAAATGAGTAACTGATACCAAGGACTCAAGAAGAAAGCAAATGTTTTGAGAATGGTGATGGTAACAAAATGTACATATGTGCTTGACACAATGGATGTATGTATGGATTGTGATGAGTTGTATGAGCCCCAATAAAATGATTTACAATAAAATAATAAAAGGAGTTTCTTGGCAGCATAATTGTCTAAATGCAATTTGCAATATGATTTGTAGACTTATACTGTCATAGATATTAATTGTAGATTAGTGTAAAATGAAATTGTCTATAACCAGTATTTTCTCTGTTTATTACACTGCTGTCCATTGGCTTAGATATGAGGTTTATTGTGTTTATTCTGTATATTGAGGTGTAGTTCATGTTGTATTCTTTGGTCTTCAGTAAGCTCCTCAAACCCCCTTCACTTTCTGAAAACTGGTAGTGTGGTTGTGTTAGGCTGGGTCCTCTAAGTAAAACCCATGGCTCTTTTATGTGAATGCATGTAGAAAAAGATTTATATCAAGAAAATTCTCACACCTTTGTAGTAGTGGGTAAATAAAATCTTCTTCAAATCTATATGTCAGATGTAAGCTGAAGGCTTCTCATGTCTTCGCTAGTTGCAGGAGCTGATGAATAGGAAATAGGAAGATTAAATCAGAAGAGCATAGACATATGGGTGCAAAGCTGAATAAATCTTAGGTCTAATTTTTTCAAGGCAGATTGTTTGCTAATGGCTCCTGGGATTGGAAGCTGATATAACAGGAGGTCCACAAACCAGATGCAGGATTCAGCTGTAACACAGAATTCAGCTAGCTTTCCCTCACTGTCAATCCATGTAGAGTAGGCTACCTCCTGAAAAAAACTCCCTTAATTGTATCAATACTGTCAACAGATTAAGTGCTTGACTGCTTCAAAGAAGATCTCATCTTGGAGTTGACCACATTATGTTAGATTATATCATGGACTACTCCTGCTTCCTCCCCCCAACAATCAACAAATTGACATGAAACCTGCTTATGACAGTCATCCTCTAGTCCTTTTTATGTATTCCTTTTAACATAGTGTGGCTGCTCTATTTGCCCAGCATACAGAATGCATTTGTATGGTTAAATAGACAACAGGACAAGCATGATTATTCTTGGCTTTGAACTTGAAAGATCCCACTATTCTGTACAAAAATCTGCTTGTTGTTCTGAGTACAGGTTTACATGAGCATGATTAAATGTTTTGAAATACACATTCTTCCCAATATTGTCTATATTTTCTTATAACCCTCACAGTCAATTGCCTTGGTATAGTCACTAAAACACTAGTAAATATATTTCTGAAATCCTCTTTTCATTTAATAGTCATTGGATATCAACAATGAGAGCCTTCTTCCAAGTTTTTTCTAAATTCAATTTGTATTTGTGGAAGGTCCCTGTCTATATATTGTTGTAACAAGTTTGAGATAATTATGAGAATAATTTTTGCATGCAATATTAATGATATTGCCTGACAAATTTTGCATTCTACTGGATAACCATTCTTTGGAATGGGCAACAAGATGTTCAAAAATCATTCTGGTCAGTTGGCCAGATAGCTACTCTTCACATTTTTTTGGCATACAATAGTGAATTAAAAATTGATATAAGCTATGATATTTCTGCTTTAAGTGGGGATGCTAAAATGAAATACATCTTATTATTTATAGAAAAATTATTTTTTTAAATAATTGAACTGCGATTACAATGAAGATAAATAAATAGAAAAGGAAAGGGTATTCTAGAATCCCAGAAGATAACATGTGGACAAAACAAGGCCATGGACCTGCAGTCAATCAGCCCATAACTGGTCTCCTTTGCTTCATTTTTGGTCAAGAGCATTACTGTTCGGTGATCTAGGGGATGATGATATGTCCGCGATCTCGGTGAAATGTATTTGCTGACTTACCCCTGGTTTTAATCAATTGATATCCCCTCTATAGATATCATTGTTTTACTTCTTTCTAAGTGATATACTGCTGGTTGCATTTTTACAAATGCCAACAAGTGAATGAACTGCAGAGACAACCTTCTAGTCCACATGTTGCTCTTTTATTCTTGGGCAGGTATCAGGCTCACAGATGAAGTAACAAGGACAATATTTGGTTTCTGCAGCATCCTCTGGTTTTCATTTTGCAGTTTGAAAATCTCAGATATAATAAGAGATTAAAATACATGATAGTCTTTCCTCTCTGTTATTAATTATTAAGCCTCATTTTAACACCCTATTGTTTCTTCTTCACATGTTCTTTTCAGTACAGAAAATGTCTATCCACTACTTCAGCTGAATGGAGTCTATAATGATGCTGTATCTAAGGAGGTGGGCTCAGGACATGGGTTCAAAGCTGGCTGCTTCTATACCTGTCCTTGACCTGAGCAAACTAGTTAACTTCCTGAAGCCTAAGCTTGCCCATTTGTTAAGTGGGTTATAATTACATAAGAGAGTTGTGTAGGATTCAATCTGCTAATCCATAAATGAAGTGTGATCCACAACAAGGAATAAATAATAGCAATAAAACAATCCTGAAAATCTAAATATTTTTGGTAAAATTACTATAAAATATTCTTTATAAAATATATTTTTAAAATGCCACAGAACTTGTATATTTGGGGTTTTACAGTGCCCTGTTAGAGAATGCTGTATATAGGGTTGCTATGAGACAAACTCACTCAAGGTATCTAAAAGCACAAGAAAACATGAATAAAATAATGTTTATTAAGAAAAGTCACTTTGTTCATTTTTCACATAGTATTCTTTAGATATATTTTCAAAAATCAGATTCAAGCTTTGCACTGAACATCATATAATCATTACTACAAATTTGTAACTCTAAACAGCTTACAGAACAGAGTAATACTCCCTTTTGTGTTTGGGGGTTATAAAACTTTCCTCAAGCAAAAAGCCACATTTTTCTCCCAAAGAATGACTGTTCAGGGTCTACATGCTGACTCTGCAGTTAGCAGCCTAACACATGGCCCATTAGGCCCTTTAGGCCACCAGTACCTGGAAGCCATGACTTGTCTCCAAGAGGTGCCACAGACTTGCAATGGTGGTGAACAACCGTGTGGCTCCCGTGGCTGCTATGGGCTTATATCCTCCATGCCTGCCCCTTGGGTCAGTTCCTCATGGAAGCTCCATTCTGTCTCTTAGATGTAGCATTTCTTAGGGAGAATTCTGGAAAAGCATATTTGATTCATAGACAGAAGGTCCAAGTTTGAAAACCCTGAGGCTAATGGAGATACAGAATAGCTAGTGTAGGGGATACTGTGAAAGCTAAGTATTATACATGCATTAGTATATATAGCAAGTCTATATACACATGTAATAAAACCTAACTATACAGAATGTATTGTGATGGTTACAAAGTGCATAACTGAAGTTATTATTGTTTATATATATGTGGGGATGGTTGGGGAGAATAACCAATGAATGAATAATGGAGAGGAAATTACAGTCCCTTTAAGGAACGTAGGAGCTGTCAGTACTCATTTTTGAAAGTGTCTTCTCCTTGTGATTCTCAACCTTCTTACTACCATCATACACACATAAATTTTAATCAATTAATTGATTAATTTTCATTAATTTAATTTAATTCCTGTCCAACCATAAACAGCTTACCCTTGCACCTTCTTCACTTTATGGAATATTGTTATAATTACATACTGGGGGAAAAATTAAAAAAATTAAACAAAGCAATAAAACCTCACTGATAATGAGTGTATTCTGATTCATAACGAGTCCATAAGACAGAGTAGAATTGAGACGTTCAATAGCTGTAAATATTTCCAGAAGCAGCTGGCCTCCTTCTTTGTCATGTAGAATAGGTGATAAGCACAAACTTTTGTGGGAACAGCTGAGCACTTTAAGCAATGTGAACACCTGGACCCCTTGCTACAGCTACTTGAACCAGTGTGAGTGTTGCTCTTTTAATATTTACCTTCTAAACACCTGGATAAATTATAATTTAATCTGACACTAAAAGTCTCTAAAATAATTTAAAGTGGTGATACCACCACTAGGGGAAAAAAGTGAATACTTCTCACAGTCAACAGGGAGGAAATGAGGAAGAATGTAAGCCAGGTAGATTATCAAAGAATGGTAGTCAACTTTAGGTCTGAGGCTGTAAATTATTTTAGAAATTTTTAGAAATCTCCTCTCTATTCTGTACAGTGGCTTCTTCTGCTTCTTTTTTTGTTGTTGTTTTTTGGTCAACACTGCCCTCTGGTGGGAGTGGGAGGCCCAGGCTTGCTCCTGGAGAGCTGCTGCTAGATTGGAAGCGCCAAACCAGTGGGCCACAGTTCCGCACACAACCACTATGCCACCAGTTCTCAGCCTGTACAGTGGCTTCTTTATTGCTGCAGAGTTTTCAATCTACCGGTGAGCCCAGACAGAATGGGATTGCATCGTTACTGGTTGATTTTTGAAACTACCTTGTGAGAATTTTATTCTTAGTCCAGGTTAATTTGGAAGGGTCACTAACATGCCAGTGACAGGTTGTGGCTGTTATTTTTTGTAAATTTCCATAACCAACATAAGGATAGTCTGAGGCTCAGTGAAGCCAATTGATATTATTCATGGATACTACATCACTTATTCATTTGCTAAATGTACTCCTCCTGATGCTTTTTTGATCATTGAGAGACATGCATATGCCACAAAGCTGTGAATCTTATCTCAGTTGAGTTATATAACTAGTTTAGCTCTCATAATTCACTACTATTCAGTCAATTCTGACTCATAGTTGCCATATAGGAAAGAGTAGAACCACCACAAGCGATTACAGGCTCGGTTCAAGGATAGCTTATTCTATCACAAATTGAAATGAGATTCCCTTCAGTCTTATTTTTTTCTTGATGCTTTACCCGAAAGAGCACACGTGATATATTTTAAGGAAGAAAATGCATGGTGACAGCTATAGGGGAAAGCTCTCTGTGTGTGCTCTGGGGAGAATCACTGTTGCCTTCAAATTCTTGCCCTAGGTTCCTTGGTGATATCCAAATATTTCCCATGTTTTTTCATTTATACTGCTCTGGATAATTCAATATTTCCTCAACTAATTTCTCCTATGTCTCAAAAGTCATTTGCTTAAGACATACCTTTATTGATATGTTTCCATTAACATAAAAAAGAAAACCACATTTGCAAAAGGGATTATATCCAAATATATAGATGTTTAAGATACTCTTCCAAGACTTTGAAGTTATTCAAAAATATTCTGCTATGTAAGAGAAAATAAAAAACAGCTTTTACATTGCATGACCCTTGTGAGTAGAAATTTGACCCAAGTATGAAGTAAAAAACAGCCAATCATGCTGCATTGAATGTGTGTTCCCATGCCAACAGCCCTCATCTCTGATCATTGCAGTGGTGCATATTTGTTATTTGTGTAAAAAAACAAATTTGTGATATTTGTGATATTTGGTTGTTATGAAATGCATACATGTCCTTTTTTCCTGTCTGCCATGACTGACCTTCTCAATACTGGTTTGAAGTCCTATTTATAACCATGGTTTTGGAGTCCTAATTTAATCTACAATACTATTTATATTCATCAGAAAAGATGCTGTCTGAGACCATGTGGATTTCCTCATTTTCTGCTTTACCAACTTCTTCCTCTACTTTTAAAGGTCATTTTTACTTCTTCTATGTGAGAAATATAGCTAGAGCTTGCTGCCTCCTTGATGGATCTATGGATACCTTCAAACTCCCATAAAAAATGCCTTTATTCAAGTAGGATTTTTACTATAAGTGATGTCTGGGAACATTGTGCCCTTGAGCTCTTCAGCAAGGTATTGCTTTGTTAACAGAATTATCTACAGATCAGTCCCAAAAGCATGCCACAATAACCTTTTGCCCTCCACAGACAGGTGATGGACTCGGGGTTGGCAATAGCCACTTTGTACCCAAGCCTGATAAGCCTGTAATAGGTTGATTGGTTTTTTCCTCTGACCTTAAGTCTCATTGATTTTTCTCTTTCTTTTACAAGCACCAGAAAAAACTTCAAGTTGACTGGAAGATAAGGAGAGTCATCGGAACATGGAAGTTCCTCTTTTTCCATTTTACCTTTTTTGTCTAGATCCTTATCGACTATATTGGCTTACAATTAATTGAATTGAAGAAAATGTTATGGTTTCTGCGTTGCAAATTCAACCTGGTTGATGAATACAGACTCCTTTGGCATGGGGTTGATAGGGAGAGTAATGACATTAATGCTTTTCCATCTTGTGTATATTCTGTAGCCTTCTGAGACTATGCCAGTAATATAGCTCATAGAAACAAATAGAAAGAAAACAATGAAATTTAATTAAATTATAGCATATAAGTTGGCTTGGGATAATACATAAACCTCCTGCTTCTTTTAAAAAGTAATAACACTGTATCATTTTATTGCAATTATTATATGTTAAATCACACCATAGTTCAATCATGTCCAACAGATCTGTATATTAGGTACTACCATCAATTTCCAAACATTTTGGTAAATTCTTCATTTAAAAATTATTGATCAGATGTACTAAATTAGCTATTTAATTAAGGTTCAATTTACAGAAAACAAGTCAAAGCATAATAGCAAATTTGTATAATTACATAATAGGTCTGTCTACTCACGGTTCAACCTTTGAGCCAGTTTGGACAAAGAGGTCTGAGATATGCTTTTACACTTGTTTATAATTCATAAAATATAATTCAAATAAATTCATATAATTCATAAAACTTCTATAGTGCAACTTTCATGTAGATATTTCAAAGCCATAATATTTGCAGAACCAAACTGTCAAATTTTTCTCCTGTGGAATGGTTGATGTGTTGAATCACCAACATTTTGGTTACCATTCCTTGTTTTCCTCTTTTCTTGAAACATTCAATAATCCTTCCAAGTTTCCATGATTTGAAGTAGAAGAATCAGTGTGAAACCCAAGTTGATCTGATTCCTAAATCAGAGTTTTATCTCTCCTTACAATGTAAAGAAACTTTATGTAGACTGCCAATATGTTTTCCATTTGTTCAATAAAGAAGCTGAAGTTAAAGGTCTCATTTGGTTATAGTACATGTAGAGTGACCACAGACTAAAACAAATGCCACAAAACAGTCAGTTATATATTCATTCCCCTAGATCAAGTGCATTTTAAAATTACTGGGATCCAATTTTCAAAGGACAATAATTTTCTCAAATTATTTCTATGAAATTCCAAGAGCTAATTCTAACATGTCAATCTTAGTAACTATAATCTGTAATCAAAACAATATAAAGGACATCATTTTCCAAAGACAATCACACTGCAAAATTACTTCCAAATCATGGAAACTTGGAGAAATTATTGAATGTTTCATGAAAAGATTTGTGAGAGGCCAGGGTCAGGAGAGCAGGGGGAAGGAAAGAAGAATGGTCAAGAGTGTGTAGGGATGGAGTATGGAATGTTTAAGAGGATGTTGCTGTTGATCACATTTCTTGAGATGTGTGTTAGATAATCGATCAATAGGCAGTGTTTTACCCCTCAAATTTTGAATCCCTCCAGATTCCTTATCTCCCAAAGTGAAAAAGTGTTTGAGTGGCTTAAAAGAATTTTAAAAAGGAAGGAAAGTAAAGTTCAAATGTACTTGGAGTTAGGTCTTTAGTAGACTCTAAATAGACAAGCAAATTCACCCCCCCCCAAAGAAAGATAATGGAATTTGCTCATAATTGATTATACAATAAATAGGACTTTCTTAAAATCAAACTCATTGCCATTAAGTAAACTTGGACTAATAATGACACTATAGGACAGAGTAGAATGGCACCTGTAGGCTTCAGATGGCAAAGCTTTACAGAAGTAGAGTATTTCATCTTCATCCCACCAAATAACTGGGGATTTTGTACTGCCAATATGATGGTTAGCAGCCTGAAGCATACCCCGCTCTGCCACCAAAAACTATGCTAAAATTTCTTCAAACAAAGAGAAGAAAATCTAGAATCTAAGGGCCATATCTCTTAAGTTTCTTATTTTATATTTAAGGCTTAATCTAAGTGTGTTTCCAAAATGATGATGTTTTAAAATGATAGCCTACAGATTTAGAACAGCAGAAGCCAACTGTATCATCACCTTAATGTGTGCCAGAACTTCCTGAGTGGATGATAGCTAATAGTTAAATGCTTAGCTACTAAAAATAGATGGGAAATTCAAGTCTACTGGGAAGAAATAAAGAAAAGTCTATTTCAAAGGATCAAAATCATTGAAAACTCTACGAAGCACAATTCTGTTTAAAGCACAGAGTTCCTAATAGTAATAACAGTGACTAGTGAATAGCAATCTGTTCTAGACATGTAGACACTTGCATAACTTTAATAGTCATTTATGAATTTGTTATTATCATCATCCTTTCTTTAAGAAAAGGAAATTGAGTAATAAAGCAACTTGTACCAGTTTGCACAGCAGTAAATTAGGAGTACAAGGGTAGTACATTATGTCTTGTGGAGCTTCTAGCTATAATTTCTAACTCCCACCAAATGACCTTCCCTTACAAGGATCTAGTAAGAAGATGTGTGTGTGTGTGTGGGGGGGGGGACATGAGGCAGGGTGGCAGAGGGGTGTGGTTTGTGGTAAAATTTACCTGTGAGTAATTGTGAACAGAATTTACTCCAATGGCATCCTTCATCTAAAATAAGTCATCTGAGAAGCAGGAGGAGGGAATCTCAATACCGGGAAGAGTCAAGAGTAGAATGTATCCTTTGGCTCCAAGATTCCTCTGCAGTGAACTTCCCGGATCCAATAGACAGATATGGTATCTATGGTAGCAGCACAATCAAGAGCCAGAGTATGAAACAGAGTCTTGGACTTCCCAATTCATGGAGCAAGTAAAAAAGTGTGCTTTCATGCAGGAGGTTGACTTGTGGGCGAGCAGGGGTTACCCCTGGACACTTACCTATTTAATTTGGGCTCACTGACCAGCAAAAGTGGAGTTGGGTGTCTTTGGGCTGAGGCTAACTGAAGGAGAGTACTTCTGGGCACTCCATTCATGGTGCTGGCTAAGCCATGGACTGGAAACTGATTAGCTTCAGGAGGCTTCCAGCAGAGTGGCATCACTTTTGGGCATTTGTTAGTTGATCCAAAATAAATCTCTAGCATGTTTAAGCAACTCTACCCTGAGAATGTCTTATTAGCATTACAACTTGTTAATTTCCTTAATCAACCCTTTAATCATGAATGGCATCTATGTTTTCTGTGTAGCCATTTCAATAGATGTTAGAAGGCAGAAAGGTAGAAAACACTAATTAGGACATCATAAGGAGAACCATATGTTGAAGCCAAGCTCTCCCCAGACACCTCTCTTTTATCTACCACATTCTCCTCATATTTTTAAAATAACTGCTATTGTTTACACCCTGGATCATTTCAAGCTTATGTGAACAATAGAATGCTATTAACAGTAAAGGAAATGCTACTCCAGCATTTTTTTTTACATTTGAAATGAAATGTTATTGCTAGTAATATGTGCCTCATGAGATAGAAGTCCTGTGATTACAAACAGGTCATATTAGAAAATGACTTGCACTCATTCCATCCCCATTTTAGTTACGTTTAGTTTAGTTTAGTTATGAACCAAGTATGTGATAGGAAAATGAATCTGTCTTAAGTGCACAGATATCACAGAAAAAACTAGTATGAAATATCAATGTCATAAAACCATTATTACAATATAAAACAACACTGTGGATTCAAGTGAGATTAATAGATGGTCAGTAAAGCTGATAGAACTTGAATGAAGAACATTCAATGACCTATTTAGAGTCTACCATTTAGAGAATACCGTTTACCTATGTTGCAACAAGGTCTCTATTATAAGCTGCATTGATTTAAAATGGTTTATTCTCTTATCCTTATATAAAGGGAAATCCAGCACACTTTAGAGGAAATTTTCTTTTACTCTTTTATTAGCAGAATGAGAAAGCAATCCAAATATGTCAAGACAATAAAGAACTGCTTGAATAAAATACAGTACTCTATCTTATGCAGTGAAATTTTAAATTATCTCTCTGGGGCTGGTGATCATTTTATTTTCACACAGAAGTGTTTTGATTGGACTCTTTTTGGGAGAGTAGAAACAGTGCATTGTAAAGGTTGTACATAAATTAGATCCTGTTCTTATTTTCAGGGTAGAAGAAATGAGAGATAACCTGGGTGTTGTACAATACATGCCATAAAGTCAATGCTAGGAATTCAATGCCACATTGTACTGAGACAAACATACTACTTATTAGCATATTTCCCAAGAACAGGATTTCAACATCTTCAGAAGAATAGATCTGAAAATATACCTTTATGAAATCAGAAACTAGCAAGATTCCCAGTTACACATCACTCTAAGGCTCTCATTGTTTAGAGACACAAAATTATTTTTCAGGGATATAAAAATTAAAATATTTTAATTTTTCATATAATCATCCATCTGTGAAGGTGGAGGAAGTATATATAAGATTTACATATATATTATTATACCCTAAGTCGTGTCGCAGGATAGATTCCGGTTCACAGCAACACTGTAGGTCAAGCTGCTTGATAGGGTTTCCAAGCAGAAGGCTGACCATTGGTTAGCTGTTATGTGCTTAACCATTGTACAACTGGGGTTCCTATATGGCATACAACATACATAATTATATATGCAATGAAGTAACCTGAAATATGTAGTAGAGGGTGTAAATGGTTAAGGTGCTAGACCAGTAGAGCTTAATACCTCAATCACAAATGTAATGTGGATAGATCACATGGCATTAAAAAATAGGCATCAGCCTATCATTACTCCTGTCATTTAATTGATATAGCAGATTCAAATGCTTAGGTGTCAAATGCATGCACAAACAATTGTGTTAAGTGCACAAAACTGACAAGCTAAGTCACCAACTTTTAGACCTCGTTTTTTTTTCCTCTTAGAAATAAGAAAGGGTATTAAAATGAGTGGGGGAGTTGGGCCAAGTAAGAAGACAAAAACATATCACTTTCATATGGGATGGGAGATTTTTACACTACATGTCAACATTCAGCTGAAGCTCTGAACGCATGAACAGTTCTGGAACTTACTTGCAGAGGGAAAGTACCCAGATATGAGAAAATGTGCTACACACTTGACTGCATTATTCAGCTCTACTTATTGATGTGAGTCTGCCTTTTTCCACATAAAGATCATTAAGTCAAGTACTGTTTCACCATAACTGATGATCATTTGGAAGTGTGCTTGAGGCTGGTTGTTGTGCATCCCTGACTCACTCAATTTAGTGCAAATCATCAGAGTAAACTCAGGTAATGACAGAAAGTGTACAAAGTTAGTTGCGCTATATTGTGCAATATGGACTCATGTTGTCATTCAATGTACAAAAATATTCATTGTAAACATAAAGAATTCTCTATGCATTTATGAATAAATGTTATAAATAAATAAAAGTATACATTTTGCACTTTTGCAATTGGTAGGTCATTTTGACTTGATCATTTGACAAGTAGCTTGCATACTGAAAAAGTGTGAGCACATCTAGGCTAGTCTATAACTAGGTTGGAGGGTGAAGCCCACTCAAAAGCACCACAGAAGAAAGCCATGGCTGTTTACTCCTGGAAAATTAATCTATGAAAATCCTACAGAGCACAATTCTAATCCGACATATCTGAAGCTGCGGGGAGTCAGAACCTACTCAATGGTAACTCATTCTAAGTATGTAGATTAAAGCCTTTCATGTAGAAGGTAGGATCAGAAAAATTAATGTCAAGTTGTAAATAACAAATTTTTGCTTCCCAGATTAAGAATAAAGAAATATTAATATACAATTTCTAGCAATTATAAATACCTCAAGAAATAGCAACAAGGTCTCATGCATCTTTCAGAGTCAGTTGTATTTTTGCTTAACAACTTCTGAGTAAATGTTTTAGAACTTATTCAGAAGCTTTTTATGAAGAATTTAATCTATAAATAACCAGTTGTTTGACTACTCATAATGAGTAATTAAGCAGGAGAAAGCTGAATATTTTTCTCTTAATTTCTCAGTGAGACTAGAACTATGTGATATTAACATATATTAAAGTCTGTGGACTGCACAAAATGTAAATCAATAACAGAAAGTAGTATATACATCCTCTGACTCCTTCCTGCTATCAGAGATAGCAAAGGGCTTCTTCTACTGAGGAGACTTTATAGCATTTCTACTCTAATTAAACTCTTTCAGTTTCCTACCTTGTTAAAATGACCTTAAAACATAGAACACAATTTTGTTGTTAGTATTTTTTAAAGTGCTTTTGGTGAATTTTCAAGCTCTTCTTATTTTTCACAATTAATATCTTTTTGTCAAGGTCATCATTAAGAGTTGTCTTTGTTATGAACTTACCAAAAATAAACATCTTTAACCTTCACCTCTTAAAAATTAAAATTTCTGAGAAAAATGTTCTGTGTTTGATCTGAACACTATAGAATGTTGAGAGGGAGCCAGAAGATAGGAATTAATTTGTCTGCTTTGTTTGACCTGATATAAGTTCTCTCAAAACAGGTAAGCACAAATAGGAATTATAAAGTATTAGTTCTAAATGAAATCTCCATTTAAAAGTCATGGTTGTAATAGTCTTTCTTGAAAAGATAACACTAAAGACTGAACTCAATATGCTACAGAGGTTTTGTAAAATTTAAGGAAGAGTACATTTATTTATTCAAAATAAAGGACTGTGCATTGCTGCTACAGAGCCATAAAGTCATAATCTTATGAGACTGTAAATGACAAATGTTTATTTGTCCTCAAAATAAATAAAACAGATTATTTTCAGCAAAGAAAATTGAAGAGAACCCTCCAAAATTCCAAATACACTTTTCTTCATGAAATACATAGAGTTCTATTTCTTTGTGAGGCTAGGGAATACAATAAAAGGAAAATTAGATTAATTCACATAAAGCAATAAAGTACTATTTATTGAAGTTTTCATACATGGTTGGTTGAATAATACTCATGTTTTGGGTTTCATAAGATAATAAATGGATATAAGAAATCATTATTTCTAGAAAAAAAGAATGACATCCTTTTGCTAAACTGCAGGTTAGGAAAAATGACAAGCCATGGGTCCATTTTTTGCTTTTATTAGAGCAAAACCCAGACAGGGGATTCCTAGTACATTCTTCCATACTAGCTTTCTAAAATTGAAGGCATCATGTGGAAGAGGCACTTCTTATCTAGGAATTTCTAAGTGAGGCTTCTGGGGTATTTGTGAAAGCAAGACTTGAAAAGGCATTAGGTGTCTTGAAGAAGGAAGAGTTGTTTCAACAACATATCTGATTGCTAACTTAAAGACTAGATTTCAAGGTCACCCTGAAGTCCCTTAGAAGGCAGACCATTAGATCAGTCATTAAAATACTGTGGATTCTACCCCAATTCAAAAGGCATCAATTGGACTCTGTCAATATTTTAATAATCTCTCCATACTTCAATTTTTGGCGTCCTTTAGAAGGAATGGAAAGATTAGCTTAGTGGATCCCATGGTTTCACACAAGTTCCATAAGGGTCCAGAGACAGGCACTGATTAGCCAGAACTTCAGTTCAGTGATGGGGTACCCCAAACTGGTGGGCAAGGGGAGAGAACTATTTCTGAGATTGGAAAGAAACATGGCTGTCTCTTTCTGAAAGTATTGTTCTTTAGGCATAGCAACATACCCATGTACATCAATGCTCTCAATCTTAGGAGGCCACTCTATATAGAAATAGACCCAACCAGAGATATTCTTATTACTGAACAAAATCTCTGTGTTGACTGAAAACATCAGCACACAATAGTCTAGTGCTTTAAAATATTATTTTTATTGGGGTAGGTAAGCTTATCCTTTACAGTGTTTTTTAGCATAACAAATATTATAGAAATATGTGACTAAACTTTTTGTTCCAAATAATCTTGGAAATAATTTGATTCAACTATTACTTTACTATTTTAAAGAGAAAATCTTTGGCCTATGAGATATTTCTGTGATGAAAACTAACTTGATGTATCTAGAGGAAGTCTAATTACCATAATAACTGGGAAATGAAGACAACACAACCTTGATTGCTGAAATTGAGGAAAAATTGAAGCACTCTCTGATAAAAACAACAATTGTAGATCTAAAATTGATTAACCCGATGTAAAGAAAAAACAAGATCCTCACAAGTCCAGCAATAGGTAACATCATGATAAATGGAGAAAAGATTGATGTTCTTGAGGATTTTATCTTTCTTAGATATATAATTAATGTTCCTGAAAGCAGCAGTCAATAGATCAAATGAAATATTTCTTCGGTAAATTTGCTGCCCAAGAATTCTTTAAAGTGTTGAAGAATAAGTATGTCATTTGAGAATTAAGGTGTACTTCACAAATTCATAAAATTTTCAATAGCCTCATATGCGTGCAAGAATGAAAGTACTAAGAATTGCTAAAAGAACCATCTTGGAAGATAGAATTTCAACCAGAATGCTTCTTAGAAACAAAGATGGTGAGACATCAGACATATTTGGGGCATGTTGTCAAGAGAGGTCAGTCCCTAGAAAAGGACACCATCCTCAACAAAGCAGAGGGGCAATAAAAACAAGCCTACCCAGGACAAAATGGCTTGATACAGTAGCTGTCACAATGAATTCTGTTGTATATAGCATCAGTAGAGTGGGAACTGATTCAAGGGCACTCAACAACCACTAGCAGCAATATCCAAGTGTTCTGCGACAAAGAAATATTTATCAATCTGTAATGTGCACACGCATGAATCTGGGAAAAGTTGTTAAAATGAGTATTTGACTCACTAGTATGGGGTAGTGTCTGGAGCCATCCAGCCCGGACATGCTTGGCCTGGCTATAGTCACATAGCCTGAACTCTGTCACAGCCATTTGCTGAGATTTGTGGTCTGTTACTTTTGTAACTTTTGCATAGACCTTGAGTTGTGGAGAGCTGGCCTCCTTTGGAGGGGGGTTGTAGGGACGGCCCTGGCCTTTGAGGCTTGACAAGATGATATAGGTAGTGAACAGAGCATTTGTAATTATCCTCTGACTTGCAGGTGTGCTGACCTTCACTTGTTAATTTTGAAGATAACTTTGTTTCATGCCTCGGTTTGTAACCTAGGCTTGCTTACCCTATAAAATTGGTTTATTTCTCCCTAATAAACGAGGTTTGATCAGAACCCTGTCTTGCCTCCATTCTTCGCGTTTTCCTACCCATCTTTATCTTTCAGGCTCCAGACCCAGAGGTCCACGTTCGAATGTCCTGCGGGCCGGGACATTCATGGTGCCCAACGTGGGGCTAATCTTGCAAGTCTAGAGGGCTAATTCCACGAGCCACGCGCTCCAAGAAGCTAGCCCTCCTCGCGGACAGCCACCTGGAGAAGTAGGACGTCCCTGGAAAAGAGCGAACAACTCCGAGAATCGGTCCACCCCCTCCCTGTTCGTTGCTTCCCCGGTGGCGTGGTTACCTGCTGGGTGATCTGCCTAGAGATGAGTCATTGTTCGCAATCATGGAAATGGAACTGAGCCAACCAGATATTCGTTGATCAGTTAAGAGAGTCCCTTCGGACTCGAGGAGTAAAGGTTAAAGCTAAGGATATATTTAAGTTCTTTGATTTCATTAAAGATACATGCCCCTGGTTTCCACAGGAGGGCATTATTTCTACATGTACTTGGGACCGTGTGGGCGATTGTTTAAATGATTACTATGAGGCGTTTGGCCCGGAACGTGTTCCTGTTACAGTGAAATTCTATTGCAATTTAATTAAGGAGATTATTGATGTTAAAAACAATGACTCACATGCCAGTCGCTTTATTGCTCAAACCGAAACTATCTTAAAAGCAGCTTCCAATCTGGAGCTAAGGTCCTCTTTGTGGATTATTTCACTGGAGGACAAGCAAGATTTGGGGTCCAAGGACGAATCTAGTCCTACATTGCTTCTGCCTAGCAAAAATCTTTTCAAATATCCAAGTTTGTCTAATCTTCAGCGCAACCTTGTTAAAGATACCGTTCCCCAAATGTCAAAGAGCAAACAGGAACGGAAAAGGACCTGGGACCGCTTAGGGGCCAAGCCCAATCAGACTCTGCCATCCATGGTGCCTTTGGTCCCCTGAAAGATCCAAGTGAGGAGAACTGGGACGATATGGAGGAACAAGCTGCTCATTATCATGATCGTGACTCGACCTCGTTTCCTGTGCATTCCTCAGCAAATAATAGAAAATAATAATGGTGGCGGTATTCTGCAGCGAGCAGAAATTAATAACAGCAGCGGCTTTTCGCCGCGAGTGAAAATTTTAAATGGTGGCGATTTCTCACCATGGCTGGAAAGTCCAGATGACGACGGCTTTTCAACATAGTTAGAGAATTTTAATGTCAGCAACTCTCCGCAGCTTGAGGCTCGGGGAAATAACAATAGGCAATATTTGCAACCCAAAATAGTCAAGGTCAGTCCTCGACTAGTTCCTCCGACCTTTAGCCAATATTGTCATGCTTTAGCCTTCCACGTTGTGGAATACAAATTCGGGGGAAGTGAGCAGCCTGTGCGACACCATGATAATTTCTCCTTTATTCAACTAAAGGAACTAAAGAAGGCGGCCGTAACATATGGAGCCAATGCTCCCTTTACTCTAAGTTTACTTGAAAACATCGGCGGGAAATGGCTGACTCCAGATGATTGGAAAATCCTGGCTCCATCCATCCTTTCTGCAGGGGATTATTTGTTATGGAAATCTGAGTATTTTGAATTTTGTAAAGAAACTGCTGAGTTCAATGTTGGAACTGATACCCCCTGGGGCAGGGATATGTTAACTGGTGAAGGCATTTACACATCTAAGGAATGGTAGTCTGTTTTCCCACTGGGATTGTTTGCTCAAATCAAAGACGCAGCCCTTAAGGCTTGGGAAAAAAATTCCTTCCAAAGGCGATCCTAGCCTTGCCCTTACGGATATTAAGCAAAAGCCTGAGGAATCTTTTACGGATTTTGTAGAGTGTCTTAGCTCTGCTGCGGAGCGTCTTTTTGGAATTTCAACGGCAAATGCCAATTTTATTAAGCAACTTGCCTTTGAAAATGCCAATCCGTCCTACAGAAATGCCATTCGGCCACATTGTAATAATATGGATCTTAATGGGTATATTCGGCTTTGTGCAGATATTAACTTCTCCCAACAACAGGATGTGGTTTTGGCGGCAGCCATTGGCAGTCAAATGATGCAGCAATTTTTGGTTAATACCCAGCAATCCCCTAAGCAATGTTTTAAATGAGGCCAGCCAGGACATTTCGCTCTACAATGCCTTAATAATAACATCAATGGGGTTCCTTTTGCTCCGCCCAACCACCAGTGTAAACCTTCTAGCCCCTGTCCTCACTGCAGGCGCGGATATCATTGGGTCAGGTATTGTAGAAACATCCCAGGAAATGATAATTTTTTACAAGCAAATAATAATTTTCCCTCCGTCACCCGTTCAGGAAATGGAATGAGGGGCCAGCCTCAGGCCCTGCGACAAATCTTGGAGGCAACCAATTTTGTCCCAGCCAGCAGCACAGCAATTCCCTCCCATCTTCTGAACAGCCAAAATCTTGCTTCCCCCGATTAGACCTCTGTCCCAGCACCCACACAGTATTAACTGAGGAGGTGGGCTCACAGACTGTTGCCACTAACTTTACAGGTTCTCTCTCTTCTTCCACTGTTGGGTTTGTGCTCGGAATTGCTAGCAGCAATGTTCCCTGACTACAAGTTTCCCCGGGTCTTATTGATGAAACATTTGCTGGCGTGGTTCAAGTCTTGGCAAAATCAACTAAAAGAATAGTTACATTAAATACTAATCAGATTATTGCTCAGTTATTTTTAATTTCCACTACTCTACCTTTGGACTCTAATAAATCAGCTTTTTGGGTATGCTCCATCACTGATCAAAAACCCTCCCTCACACTTTGGTTGGACGAAAAACCTTTTCAAGGGCTTATTCACACTGGTGCTGACGTTACCATTATTGCTGAACAGCACTGGCTTAAATCATGGTCTACTTCAGAAACCTTTACCAACCTACAGGAATAGGGCAAAGCAGTAATCCTAAACAAAGTTCCAAGTACATATCCTGGAAGGATGAGGAAGGGAACTCCAGAATTGTCAAGCCATTTGTGTTGCCACATTTACCTTTTAATTTGTGAGGCCGTGACCTACTGTCACAAATGCAGGTCATTATGTGTAGTCCTAATTCTACTGTTACTGCTCAAATGCTATCACAGGACTTCGTCCCTGGTACATGGTTGGGAAAACTTAATACTGGTATTACTAAACCTATTAATCTAAAGGCTCATCAAGGCACAAGAAGCCATGGAAATTTTTAGTCGCGGCCATTGACTTACCTGCACCCCATGCTGATCCTGTTGTCTGGAAATCAGACATGCCTGTCTGGGTGGATCAATGGCCGCTAACATCAGAAAAGTTGTGTGCAGTTCAGCAGTTAGTGCAGGAACAGTTAAATGCTGGACACATTTCAGAAAGCAATTCTCCTTGGAATACTCCCATTTTTGTTATTAAAAAGAAATCTGGAAAATGGAGGTTACTTCAGGATTTGCAAGCAGTTAATGCCACTATGTTAATTATGGGGTCTTTTTTTTTTTTTCCAAAACAAATCTTTACGTTCCTTTATTGGAGCAAGATTCCTGACCAGTACAGTGATGTATTTACTAAATATAGAGACCTGTGCAGAGAAATTACATACTATCCATCTAAACAAGTCTAGTTACACTTTGCTTCTTTGATGGAATAGTTCCATTTATAAAATTTAATACAACAAAAAGCTTTGAATTTGCCCAGGTTGGCCATTGATTCATTTTTGAAGGTGGCATCAATTTAGCTACTATATTTTACAGCATTAAAAAAGCTTATGCACTAGGTAGCTTCTCAAAAGGTTATATGCACAATGGCATTGAGTAGACTGAGCAGATTCCACCAATCCCACTCAGCTCCGCATAAATAAGTCAGCCTCCTTTGATAGCTTTATTCTAGTGAGCTGGTACTGGAGACACAAAGAAGTACTTGAAACCTGAGTTTCTCACCACCGACGCGGACTTTCTGAGGACAGGCCTGTCTTCTATGACACACATTACAGCGCCAGTGAAGACATGCCAGCAACCGCCTGTTGCTAACTTGGCATTAGAAGCACCAGGCTGGATGGTGGTGGCAGGCACTATTCATCATTACATCCAAGCAAGTAAGGGCCCAGTTTTAAAAACTGTCAAGGTGAGAAATCAAGGGTACACATACTAAGAACCAAGTTTTGCACAATCTAAAGTACTCAGTGATCTCCACAAAAACAAAAAAAATGAGGTCCAGTGAATTGTCTGCGATGTTTCCCAGCTATGAAGTCGTTAATATACCAAAATTCTAGTCCCTTTACTCAATCCGTATAGCCCTGAGGTCATCCTGCAAAGTGCATTATCAAAAAACATGGAGGTCAGGTGACAAAGTTTGACAGTCCGTTAAGCAGTCAAACTCGGATCTTGACTATCTGTTGAGAGAAAAACATCAAATCCTTTGTGTACACATTTAGTTTTATTGTAACAAAGCAACTTGTACACTTTTAACGTTTAAAACTGAGCATCTTTCCTTTCCAGTGAAACAAAAAGAAAATTTAAAAATAAACAGGAACAAAATTACAATAGAGAATGTCAATTCCAAAGATCCTACAGGTTCTGATGATTCTCCCATTGAGTGGCAGGGCTCAAGTCATCATTAGGAGAGAATTTTATTTTAAAAGTGTCGTCTTAAACTGCAAGGATGTCCATTAAACATCACAATTACATATGCTAAAGGAGAAGCCATGTTATCAAAATGCCCACTTAACCCACCCAAACATCTCAAACCCACCCTTTGCTGACCTTCTATAACCCCCTTTTTTTAAAGTTTTTTTTTTTCCTTTTTTTAAACAAGAGAAAGTAGACAGATACATGTTGGTAAATGCTAACTGTCCATATTCACATAGAGACACAGTGTAATCTCTGAGCCCAATATATAGAGAAAGGAGGAAAGAAGCTAGAATTCTATGCACTACTACACAGGGGCCTAGCACCCTCCAGCTGCCAGCAGAGCCAAGGGAGCAGAGGGTTTTCTGTTTTCCCACAGAGCACGGTGGTGTGTTGATTCCATAGTTTTTGTTGAAACAGGAAGGGATAAAAATTAATTTGAACACAAGGGGGTAGAGATTCTTTTCCACTGTATTCTGCACAAGGCATCATTCCCCCCACCCCCAGTAAGTTGAGAACCATGGTGTAGAGAAGAGAAAAGAGACCTCAAGAACAGGGCGACTGAGCACAAGAGGAAAAACAAAAACAAAACAAAAACAAAAAAAGACTGCAACTTGCTCCCAGGG
>PVJH01011247.1:0-69720 GCA_004026705.1 Nesogale talazaci | reverse complement strand
TTGTTGCCTGGGGTTTGTAGTTTGTCGCCTTTGTAACTGTAAACAGCCCTGGCCTCTGAAGCCAGACTTGCAGCTGTGCTGCCATTCACTTGTTAAGTTTGAAGATCACGATATGCTAATTGCCTAAACTTGCTTGCCCTATAAAACTGGCTTACTTCTCACAAATCAAAAAAAAAAAAAAAAAAAGAACCCCACCCCACCCCAGAAAAGATGTAACTACTGACACAACATATGTATGTATGTATGTATGTATACATTATGATGAGTGCTATATGAGTCCCCAATAAAATGAATTAAAAAAAAAAAGCCAATGTGTATTTCGAGTCTACAAGGTAGACATTATCAACCCTAATTTATAACTTAAAGAAACCCCTAAGATTCTGAAACATCAAGGGTTTCTCTTTCCAGACTAACCAACCTAACCAGATGAAGGGTTATTGAGTGACCAAAATGGGTCATTAAAACACTCAATGATTCTGTCTCAAATGATGAGTGAGGTTGCAAGATGAGAAAGACAGGTTTCACCTTCGCATGTATAACCAGTCATTTTGTGAATATGTAAGGTTCCTTGTGTTAGGCCCACAGTAGCAGAGTACAGACTAGCATAATCCCGTGGTCTCCAACCACCCATTCATGATTCTCTGCCCTCACAAATCTTGCTAGGTTTTGCCTGATGAGTCTGATATTTCATACTAATCATGAAAAACACTGTGGTGAATATGTATAACCACTGTGGAAACTGATATGGCTTGACCTCAAACAATTGGCAATAGAAATTCCATGCAATTCAACAATCTCTCTTCTGAGTATACATCCTAAAGAAGTAAAAATCAGCAGGAGCAGACATATGCATTCTCGTGTTCATGACAGCACTGTGTACAATAGCAAAAAGATTAAAAAAACCTAAATGTCCTTCAGTAAACGAGTGGACAGTGAATCTGATACCCACTGAGTTACAAGAGGGTGGTACCTCCAAATGAACGGAATTGCACTGGGTGGACTGGGTGAGTATTGAGCAATTTACTCTGCATTAAATCCCACAATGGCATTGCCTGAGAAAGATCTCTGTGGTCACAGTGAATTTATTCATAAGAGCAGTTTTGCTCACACCTTTTTTTTGTGTGTATGATGGCCAATTTAAGTTACCAGCAATTGGCCGTGAAATGTTGTTTCCTGCTTGGAAAATGGGCACAGTATCTGTTGTGATGTTGAACACAACTTGCAAGGACAACACTATGGGAAAAACCCAAGTGTATGAGTATTTTTCTCATTTCAAAAGAGGAGAAATGTCAATTGATGGTAAACTTCATTCTGGGCATCAGACAATGTTTCAAATGGGTGAAAACGTCAACCCATACTGCACTTGGAGTTAGTTCCACCAGGTCAGGCTGTTAATTGAGTTTTTCCTTTATAGCTTCTGAAAGATTGGGTAATAGTGTGAAACTCCCTGATTTGGGAGGGAGGGGGTGAAAAACAGTTAAGGCAAGGGCTTAAGCAGAAAAATGTTTTGAAAATGATGATGGCAACAAATGAACAAATGTATTTTGCATACAATGAATGTATATATGGATTGTCTTAAGAATTGTATGAGCCCCCAATAAAGCGATTTTAAAGAAGCCTGATTTTTGATGGACAGTGTCACTTCTTCTGCCACCATGACTGTGGAGCTGCGCACGCAGCCATCGCAGTGCACCAGTTTTTGGCAAAGCAGCATGCTTCTTTTGCCCCATGCACCTGATTCATCGGACTTTGCTCTGTGTGACTTCTTTTTTATTTCCTTGAATGAAAAGGGACAAGAACAGACAGCAATTTGACACAGCAGAAGAGGTGAAGAAAAGAAAAAGAGGAGGTGTCATCAGCCAATCAAACAAATGAGTTTGAAAAATGTCTCCAAGAATGGAATCACAGATTTGCAAATGTATTAAGACCACTTCATGGAGAGTGCTATGAAGATGATAGATTTTTTTTGTTTGTTTTTAAGGCATCACTGCCCTCAGGTGGTGGGAGTGGGAGGCCCAGCCTTTGCTCCTGTGGAGCTGGAATCGAACCTCCATCCCAGTGGGCCTCAGTCCTGCGCACAACCACTACGCCACCGGGGCTCAGCCCGATAGATTGTTTTATAAAAAATTTAAATATATAGCTTTGAAAAAAAATTCCATTTTGGGGGTGGAGGTATCTCTACATACAACGGAACACTGCATCACTTACAAAAAAAGCAAAAACAAAATCACAAAGCACCTCATGACATGGATGGACCTGGAGAACATTATGATGAGTGAATTTAAATGATTACAAAAATACAAATATTATAAGAGACCACTATTATAAGGGGTGGGGCAGAGGAAACCCAAAACAAATTCCAAGATAAAGATTTTCATACCAAATGTAATAGACTTAGAGATTGCCCAAGGGAGGAGGGCAAAGTAGGAAGGGTAGGCCAATGGACTAGAAGGATGGTGGGTATTGACTTGGGTGAGGAAGAAGATGGTGTTCTGAGGCATGGCATGAGAAGAGAAAATCAAGGGGTGAAAAGGGGTGAACTGATGGGGGGGTGTTGATTAGTAGTTTAGATTGTGGACTCCAAAGTTAATGATCTGAAATATAAAGTCCCCCCAACTAACAATAACAATAATAATAAATATTATAAACAAGAAAAATACTCTGGAGAGAAAAAAAATAAACCTGTCTATTGTACTTCCAACAATAATCCATTTTTAGAATGTAACGCTGTCAGATATCCCATTTACCCCTTTCTAACCATCATTTCACACAATTGCACATAGAAGTTAAAGAAAGGGAAAAGTACACATTGATATGTTGTTCTTGACTTCAGAAGGGACAACATGGGAGGCCTATGGACCTCTCTAGGCCTCAGGTAAAGTCAGGTTCACTGATAGATTGTCTGAGGGTCTCCAGTTGGCTGCTCTTCATTGTGTTTCAAATTTGCGTCAATCATCGATACATACAAGTAGGGAGAGTAGTACACAGGCATCTGGAGTTTGGCTTCTCTTGAACAAGATCTGGCAATTCTGATAGTATACTCAGCTATGCTGCATCCTTCGTGGCACTCTTAGGTTCCAGCTGCGAGCCGTCTGGTCACTGGTTAAAACTCATTGGCACCTCTCAGGGAAAAAGAGGAGCCTCTCAGCTCCCAGAAAGCATTTATAGTCTTGGAAAGCCTATGAGGGATGATCAACTTGTTGGCATGCATTTAAAATTTTTATTCTCCTTTTTTAGACATTGACTGGAGCAGTATCTCTCTTGTGTAGATGGCTCAAATGTGCTCCTGTTTGCCAGTCTCTATCACGTGTTTATTCTTGGACTGCTGTACTACTTTGCATTAAGCTGACTGGCCTTGGCTTTAGTAGCCACAAACTTTTTTTTTTTTCACAACTTTTTTTAAAAAAACAATTTTATTAAAAAAATAATTTTATTGGCACTACTTCCATATAACTTACCATTCAATAGTTCAGTCATATCAAGAAAAGTTGTGCAATCATGACCACAATCAATTTTAGAACATTCTCTTCTTCCTTGTATTCATTATTAGTGTAATTATTATTTTTTTAACAGTGGCAAAACTATACACAACAAAACACTCTCTAGTTCATAACCTTCTCCATGTGTAATTCAATGTCATTGATTATACTCTGTTGTACAATCACTATTGATGTTGCTTTTCAAATAATTCCATCACCAATAGCATGAACACATTGTCCGCTAAGCAAAGACTCATCCTCCTTCACCCATGGTAACCGTTGATCAACTTTGGTTTCTTTCTTTTTTGTGTTAGCAGTTTTCTTGATATAAAATTCGCTTAGCATATACTTCCATTGTTCAGTCACTTTTTAGACGTTATATATCCTCACAATCAGTTCTAGTGTTCCCTCCTGACCTCCTCATTCAGTATTATATTATAATGTAGTTCAATCCACCATTACTAAGTTTACAATAATCTTGGTCTGATTGTAAAGATGTTCAAGTCCCTTACCTATGGCCAGAAGGAATGTGCCAGTGGCTTAATTAGATGAGGTACTCTACAGGTGGATTTGGACTCCCACTTAGGCTCCTCTGACAGATTGGTTGTTCACAATTTAAACTCTGATTATCACT
This sequence comes from Nesogale talazaci, assembly GCA_004026705.1. Lineage (NCBI taxonomy): Eukaryota > Metazoa > Chordata > Mammalia > Afrosoricida > Tenrecidae > Nesogale > Nesogale talazaci. Next base: position 65,607 of record PVJH01011247.1, on the reverse strand, counting down.
CTTTTCATCATATTTGGATTTTGTTACTGTCATCTTTGGATCACACAGGCTGGTGTGTTTTTTCAATGTGGACTTAGTGCACACCTTACCCAGACGATTGTGTGAATGCAAGTCTTTAAGAACCAGGCATCGTTCCAGTTTATAGCCAGGCACCATCTTCTTTTTTCCACCACACTTTGCTGTCGTACCTTTATCTTCTGTGATCTCTTCATGGATGTATCAAAGAGAGGGGCTACAAACTTTGACCTGAAGTGGTAAATACAGATTTGTAAATTTTTTACCGGAACTGTCTTCTCCCATTCTGGTAATAAGGACATGGTTCTAGTTTTGCTTTCTGGGAGCCCTGTGGCACGGTGGGCTCGACACTGGCTGCTTTACATGCAAGGTCGGTGTGTCAGAGGCAGCAGTCACTCACGTAGGACACAGATGAGGCTGCAGGACCACTCTGTGCAGGGAACTGCTCCATAGCCGTGGTTTTCCTTTTTTTCTCTGTACCATTTCTCAATCAGTCAATGCCTAGTAATCCTTTATGAATGGATTCAGGTACTAACTCCTGCAGGCCTTTCTGGACCTTGGAGGTTGATTGTATATGTGCCCGCTAGCCCACAATGTTGAAATAAACTGTCTTGTTGGCTCCTCCTAATTGGAAGGCTCCCCTAGGCCAAGTCTTTCCACAGAAACGTTTGTACCTTAGGGGCAGGGGCCATAAGAATGCAGTCAAAGACCAAGAGTGCAAACTCCTCCAGTGAAGAAGGTTTTGGAATTACAGCAGGGGGAACTCCCTTGGAGCCCCAAAGCAACCCCTATCTGTGAAGGAAAAACAGCCAGTTTCATTTTCAGTGGGAGATTATGTTTAAACAATGGAGACTTCTTACCTTTGCACACCTGGAAATGGCTGCGGTGGAAATGCTGTGAATAGTTGTGTTGTTACTTCTTTGCCCCAGGAAGTTCTAGGCTTACTCACTGCCAATGATAATATACCCCCTCCCAGTGACCCTGGGAACAGGATAGAACTACCCCCCCCCCCCGCCCCCGCCAGTGGAAATCTTCACAGAAAGGGAAAACCTCATCTTTCTTCCGCGGATAGGGTGGTGGGTTCAAGCTGCTGACCTTGTGGTTAGTATAGGATAACCCAAAGCAGAGTCCACTGTGCTACCAGGGTTCCTTGTGTTATGCTTCCAAATCGCCACACTCACTGCCTTCATGTCGATGCTGACTCATTTCTACCTTAGAGGGCAGTGTAGTTTCCAAGATTTTAACTCTTTTTTTTGGAGGAGGGGGGACATCACAGCCCTCTGGTGGTGTGGGAGCTACCCAGCGCTGCTCCTGAGAGCCGCCGCTGGATTTGAACCTCCAAGTTCCCGCACTCAACCACTTACGCCACCGGAGCTCAGCCCAGATTGTAACTCTTTATGGGAGTAGAAAACCCCATCCTTCACTACTTCTGATGGTTTACTGATGATTACTGATCTTGCCACTGGGGCTTCTTTGTGCTAGGCAGAGACAGCCCATTTCTCAGCAACAGTGCTCTTGCCAATGTCGGGAAGGGATCCAGTGCACCAGTGCCGGCCTGAGGCTAGAATGGGTTAAGAACTGTAACTGTCCTTTGAAATTATTCATAATTGCCAACCATTTAGATATACAGTAATTAATCCACCATTAGTAAGTAGTGCAAGAAGTAGAGTGATTAAGAACTCTGTTGTAAATCCACCTGTGGAATAAAGATGTAGCAGTCACTTCCATGAAGATTACAGTCTTAGGAACCCTGCCCCAGTGGATCATTATGAGTCAGAAAGCTGTGAGACAAAACTCAAAGCCAGTTGTTTTTGTTGTTTCATTTTGTTTTAGGGTAAGCAGTACTTAGTGAGGAATTAAGTGCCGTGCCTAAGGCCATCCTTGGAATGAAAGCAGGGAATGTGGTATTCTAATTGAACCAGGACTGTACTATTCCAGGATAGCTTAGGCACCTACCAGCCAGGAAGGTCACACGCTCTTGCTGGAGAAGTTATTCCTGACGGCACAGAAAAGCCTCAGAAGACTCCAAGGGTGGCCTCCGTAGCAACGAGGTTCTTCCGGGACAGTGTGAGTGTGGAGCTTTTTATGCTCATTACTGGAAAGTGTAGAGCCGGATAGGTGCTTGCTCCAAACTCAGTTCTTTAATGATATTCATGGTTGGCTAAGCCTCCTTCTTTTTTATTTTTGTTTCTTTTTGCCCACCTCTTAAAAAAATGTAACAAAATTCACCTGCCACTTCTCTTTTATAAAATAATATAAATTCATTTAAAGAAAATAAGCAGATCCCTCCCTCCGGCTCATTCTCTAGTGTCCTCCAGACTCTCTCCATGTGTGGACCACCAGGGGAGGTTAAGGTGCATGTGCTGCCATGAAATGTCTGACTCCACTAAAAAAAAAAAAAGAAGAAGAAGAAGAAAATATGGAAACTACAGATGAAACATCATGAAGGTTGTGAAAATCTCTCGTGCTCATACAAAGAAAGAACCATATTTTGTGTTTGGACACATTCCTGCCACCCCCAACTTTATGGTCAACATATAAACAACAGGACACAACCAAAGCCATTGTCTCAGTTTTCTACTACAGAATAGTTTGTAGCTTAGTAGCTGTAGCAGTTAAATAATCTGTCAATTTGCAAAGGGGTGGAGTCTAATCTGTCAATCCGGTCACAGCTGGATGACCTCATTTGGAGGCACCAAGGAGATAAATAGCTCACTGAAGGCCAAACACAAACACTTTCTGCTACGTCTTCCTGCTGACAAGACATATGGAGCTATACTAGAGCCCTGGAGCTGGAGGAGCCGCGTGGAGAAGCAGGTCAGCGCCAAGAACCTTCCACCACCATTGGATTCACAAGACTTCCCAACCACTGGCCTGTGATCTTCCTGCACTCAGCATCATTGCATGTGTTTCATGAGTCAGAAGAGGAACTTATAGATTGGTATCAGTTCCATGGGCTAATATTAGACTTAATGGACTTGTTCTGAACTGGACTGGGATGTTTTCTCAATATTCAATTGCTCTTTTATATCAAGCACTTTCTAATACACATATGAGTATCTCTCTGGCTTTGCTTCTCTACCAACCTGGACTCACACAGTAGCTGAATACTGTGTGGCCAGGACTCCTTTCCCCATTGTGTACAGATATATTTGAAAATTGAATTCATGCCATACATACTGTTTTCTACCCTTCTTCCCCTTGACCCAATTTAATATGTTATGTCTATCTTTCTATGGGGTTAAGCATCTTAGGTGTTGTGGTTGATGTTGCTACATTCCCTCAAGTTGTTTCCAGCTTGTTATAGCCGTCCTGTGCACAATAGAATGAAACATTGCCAGTTTCTGTGCCAGCCTCCCAATTATTATGTTTGAGCCCGTTGCTGCAGCCACTGTCAATTTATCTTGTCAAGGGCCTTCCTCTTTTTTTGCTGCCCTTCTACTTTACCAACCATATTGCCCTTCGACAGGGATCAGTCTCTCCTGATAAGATGTCCAATGTACATGAAACAGTCTCATCATCCTCACTTCCTTTTTTTTCTTTTTGTGGGCATCACTGCCCCCTGGTGGGAGTAGGAGGCCCAGCCTTGCTCGTGGAGAGCTGCTGCTGAATATGAACCACCAACCCTGTGGGTTGCAGTCTGGCACACCACCACTACACCACCAGAGCACAGCCCAATCCTCACTTTTAAGGAAGGTTCTGGTTGAACTTTTTGAAGACATGATACTTTTGACTCAATTGTGCAATTCCTGAATGTTCAGGCTGTTTTGAATTTATACACACATGTACCAGTGTATGTAAGTGTATAAGATATATGTGTGTGAACATATATACTAGTGTTTTTACCATATGTGTGTGACAAAAACTCTTGTTCTTGTGTATAAGACAGTAATTCTCAGAGATCCTTACTGGCTCTTTTTGCAAATTATGTTTTGTTACTATTGTTGAGAATACACATAGCAAAACACATCCTGATCTAACAGTTTCTATTTGTGACAATGATGGCATTCTTCGAATTGTATGAATTTTCTTACCCTCCTTTTCTGAATCCTTCTTCCCTCCTCAACATAAATTCACTGCCCTCTAAGGTTCTTATCTTTCCTTTCAAGTTACTGTTGTCAATTTGAATGCATAGGTATAGTTTAAGTCAGTCCTTTTATACTAGTTAATCTAAATTATTGTCTTATTCTTAGAAAATTCCAAGGCATATTTTTGGTTTAAGACTTAAAACTATGCCAGGGCAATAGTTAGGGGGTTAACTAATCTCCGTGGCTCTAAGAAGGTTGGAGTTCAAATAATTTAAAATTTCATTTTTTATTTCCCACCTTTTGATCAGGATTCTTTTATGGAACCTCTGGTCAAATGTTCAATACGGTAATAGAGCACCATCCTGTTGTGGTCTTATAGGAAGGAAGGCAGTTCTTCATGGAGGCAATTATCCATACATTCCATATCTTTCATCTGTTCTTGACTCTCCTTTTTCTGAACCTTAAAGGGAATAGAGGCAATTACTGTCTCTCTAAGACCCCCAGGTATTAAACAATGAAGTAGGAGTCAAAATAGAAGCACTAAACATGTTATTTTCCCAATATTTACATGCTCCAGGCAGGAAAGCATGCTCCTAAACTTAAACAACCAAGGAATCAAATCTCATGAGGATTTTGGTTATTTGTAAGCAGCTACAACAAGGTGTTGCTGTTACATTGTTGCAAATATGTCTATCACACAATTTTTTATCCAATTCAATTATTTACCAGTGTACAACTTATTGATTACAACCTCTGGTCTGTGATCTTCCTGCATTCAGTGTCATTGCATGTGTTACATGAGTCTGAAGAGGAACTTACAGTCAATAAGATGACTCAGGGCTATGGAAAACAATCAGGTATGTAACCTTACCTGTAAGCAATGTGATATTTTTATCATTACCTATCCCCATAACCATTATTGAATTTGTTTTGTATACATTTGCCTCTTCTTATCTTTTCATATACATGAGATCATATACTATTCGAATGTCTGTTATGGGCTTATTTCATTCAGCATTAATGTTTACCAGCTCCATATATATTATAGTATGTATCAAGACTTTAATTTCTTCCATTGGGTCTTCTGTCAATTGACAGAGTTACCTTTATCATCAGTTTTCTCTGAAGACTTAAGATTCAAAGAATGATAAGAGATGGTCTCTCCCCTTCGGGCGTTTAACTTCTACTTGGTAGAGACAGATGAACTAGAAAAAACAAAACAAAAGCAAAGCAAAAATGTGCAAAGGTACAAAATATCAGGTTGTGAAAAGATTGTAACAGCAATGACTGACTGAAAATTTCCAAAGGCAACAAGGAACTCAAGGATTTGGTTGATACATTCAGCAATTATTTATGGTGCCAAGTGATTTGGGTTGGATTGGACAGTCTAGACACTAGAGGAGGCAAGACACATTTTGCCTTTCTGGAGCTCAAGATCTGTGAAGAGGAAATGTAATGAAAGGGGCTAAAGTTGGGTGGTGGGGTTCCACAGTCCTTTAACAGATAACTAAGTGCCAGATGATATGGCAAGTGAAGTTAGAGAAACACACAAGATCTTCGTGTGGTTCAGAGCCTGAACGCTCAAGGGCAGCAGTTGTCAAAGAGTTAATTCTGATTTCTGGCAGCCTCCTCTGTGTTGGAATAGAGCCGAGCGCCATAGGGTTTCCAGTGGCACATGTTAGCAAAGCCAAAGCTTTTCTGCTGAAGTACCTCCATGCACATTTGAACCGCGAGTTGAGCTCAATTAGCCTTTTGCAGTGTCAGGGACTTGCTAACAGAAAAACAACCAAAAGAAAAACCAAATAAACCCAAAGCCTGTACTTAACAAGTGACTCACAGTGACCTAGAGCGTGTCAGGGAAGAAGACTTTATAGCGTCTTCTTGGCTGTGATCTTTATGGCAACAGATCATCCAGCCTTTCTTCACTCAGTGAGTTTAAATCGCCAACCTTTAGATTTAGTCCAAACCTCAACAAATCCATCGTTGTCAAGTGGATTCTGATTCATATTGACCTTATAGGTCAGAGTAGAACTGCCCCCAGGGAATTCGCATGGCCATTATCGTTACAGTGGTTACATGTTGGGCTGTGGGCCTCGAAGTCAGCAGTTCCAAACGACCCGCAGCTCCTTCTACTCTGGTAAAGAGTCCCAGTCTCGGACACCCACAGGGTGCTGCGCCCCGTCCTACAGGGCTGCTATGCGCTGGCACTGGCTCTGGGGCAGGGGGTTTGGCTTGGCTTGGCTTGATTTACTCTTGTGAAGATTTCCAGTCTCAGAAACCCTCTGTAGCAGTGGCTCTCCTCCTTCCTAATGCCATCACCCTTTAATACAGTTCTCCATGTTGTGGTGATGCCCCAACCATAGCATTATCGTTGTTGCTACTTCTGAACTGTAATTTTGCTCCTGTTATGAATCAGGTGACCCCTGAGGAAGGGTCGCGGGTCTCTGAAAGGCTCACAGCGCACATATCAACAACACTGCTGTATAGAATCATGAGTTGTAATTTATTCAGTGGCAGTAGCTTTGGGGTTATCATTATTTTTTTCTTTACCAAAAGTTGATTCGTCTTTTGTTATGTAGGGTTGTCCCCTAGGGAGAGAGACATGGACCAGTTTTGTATAAATTGACCTTAATCACTGCTTTCCCCCCAACCCCCCAATCTGAGTTTTGGAGTGGTAACATTAAAGCTCCAAATAAGATTTCCCAAGAAACAGTCAAGACGTCTCCATGATCAACATGCCATCCTCAAGCCTTTAGTCAGAAGTAATGCCAGTAGCAAATTTATAAACTTTCAATTTCTCTAAAGAGGAATAATCCCCTCTGGATACAGGAAAACTCCAGGTTTCTTGGCCAATTGTGTACAAGGTGCAATGCCTTAAAGAGTACTAGGGGTCCCTGAGTGTCTTTTAAGGATGATGGAACAAATTTGGAAATGGATAGAGATGATGGCTCCATAGCATACTGAATATAATCCACTGCCGAGACAGCAAATATTTGCTATACATGAACTTATCATGATTTTAAACACTAACAACTGAACTATATCTACTTATTTTTTTAAAAAAAGGGAAAAGGGAATTATACTAATGGTAGACCAGAGAATAATTTAATTTTTTTTAAAGATGTGATCATATTCGAGTGCTTTGTTTGCCAAGCAGCTCACGCTAGTCCCACATGGCATCACACCACTAACTGTTCTTCAGCTCTTCCTGGCCTTCTCTGGTTGTACTCACCTGACCAGAAGTATCAGCTTCATTTGGGGATTGCTAAAAGAGCACCTCCTCATCTATCTTAAAAACCTGAAAATCACTAACAGTGATAAGTACAAGATTGAAGAATATGTTCTAAAATGGATCCTGATGATAATCGTGTTATATCATTTAACATATTTAAAGCATTGTATAGAATGTGAATCATGTGTCAATAAAACACAATAAAATACAAACAAAACCACAGAATCAAACTCTGAGTGTGGGGATCAGGAATCTGTTTTCGCAAGCTATCCAATGCTTCCAGGTGCATGCTAAAGTTTAAGAACTACCCTCACCTTCTCCTTCTATTCTCACTATACTTTGTCTGGAGCTCTGGTGGTCCAGTGGTTATACATCGAGCTACTAACTGCAAGCTCAGCAGTTCAGACCCGCCAGCCCTTCCACAAGAGAAAGAGAAATATGAGGCTTTCTGTTTCCAGAAAGACTTCCAGTCTTGGAAACTTACAAGGGCAGTCTATTTACCTATAGGCCCACTAAGAATGAGCGTCATGAGTTTTTTGTTTGTTCTTGAGATGTTAACCAAGTCAAGGAGGGACAGAGGGTCAAGTCAGGTGGAGGAGGAGAGTAGCAATACCCTTGCAGTGGTCCTCAACCTTCCTAATGCCTTGACCCTTTAATCCAGTTCCTCATGTTGTGGTGACTCTGCAAGCATACAATTATTTTAATTGATACCTTATAACTGTAATTTTGTGACTGTTATAAATTGGGTGACCCCTGTGAAAAGGTCGTTAGACCACCAAAGGGGTCACAACCCACAGATTGAGAACCACTGTGGCTTAAGGGAAGGCAGTGTCCAGTCAGTAGGGGCCAGCTGTGGTGTTGGTGAAGGACACCAACTACACCATGGACTGCCAGAAGAACAAACACACAGCCTTGGAAGAAGTAGAACTGGAACTCCCCAGAGAAGTAAACAGCACTTGGTCTTGTTTACTTTGTACATCAGGAGAGACTGACTTGTTAGAAAAAAGACCTCATGTTTGGTCAGTGAAAATGGAAGCCCCTTTCCATCTACTCAATGAAATGGACAGATTTATCAGAGTAAACCAGCAGTCATGAAGATGATTCAGGACGGGGAACGTTTGGCTCTGTTCTATGAAGGGGCTCGAGAAACACCCTGGAAAGATAACGTAATGCTTCACCAGCTCTTTCAGGCCCCTGATGTATATGATCACCTGGAGGGGGAGCTGATTTGAGGGAAACAACAGCAGTTTGACATCACCTTCCACTCGTGACTGGCTTATTTGAATAGTTTTAAAAATCCTGCATGAGAACATACTACTGTTCAAAGAAAAACCAAGGTGAAGTAGCAGCACATCGGACGGGGCACCTACGCACAAAATTAATGGGAGCAGATGAGAAAGGTTGTGGAAAGACATTTTTGAAAGAGAGGAAAGGAGACAAAGAAAGAACAGAGAAAGCTCATCACTAGCAAACGGTGAGGGTTCTGGTCACCTTGAAGGCACCCGAGGGGAGTCGGAAGACAGAGACCAAGCCTGGAAGACTGCAATGGATTTAAAGATGAAAAAGACAAACAAGTTATAATGTAAGGAAATAATTTTCTGACACACTTGTTTGCATTGTTAAGGCTATTTACCATATGTCCAAAGTAAACAAAACAAATCAGAGAAGGGTAGGCCTACAAAACTCTTTAACAGCCACCAGGCTCTGAGTGAAAGTACCTAATCTTCGTAAGACATGATGAAGAACAATTGGGCTTCTTAGAAGAGGTTACTGTGAGACTCGTCCTTTGCCAAGGAGTCGACTCTAATCTATAGCTCAGGCTAGAGGTATCCCTGTGAGTTTCCAAGGCTGGAATACTTTACAGGAAGTACAAAGCCTTCTGTCTCCTGAGGAGCAGTTGGGGGTTTTGAACTGTGGGCCTTACAATTAGCAGTCCAATATGTAACTACTGGGTCACCTTGGCTCCTGTGAGACAGAAGGAAAAAATGCAGGTGCCATGCTTTACAAACCATAACGCAAGGAGACGGTACATTTAGTGAGAGCCACGTCACTAAGTTAGGATTTTCTAGCAACTACATTTAAAAAAAAAAGGTAAAAAAAAAAAAACAGGTGGCATTCATTTAAATACATTTTTGCCAGCCCAATACATGTATCCCAAATAGTATCCCTTCAATATGCAGGCAATTAAAAAAATTTGAAAGACTTTGCTCTCTCTGCCCTACTATCTGCCACATATTTTACAGGTCTATTAAGTGTAAATTCTGTTGAGTCACACTTCAGGTGCTCAGCCAGTTAGTTATATGTGGAGGACATGGTTTGTAATAGGCATTAGCGGGCTGACTTGGTGGAAGGGCCCCATACACATCCACATCATCACCATCACCATTATCACCATCATCATTATCATCCCTACTCAGGGGTGGGTAATGGCATAGAAGACTCTTCATTGGGGCTAGTGGCTGTGTGGGATAGACCAGAAGACATTCAATTTTCCTGCCAGCCAAAAGGTCCACTTATTGGGATTTCAGGGCAGCCGACACTTTAAGTTCGTTACGTCTGTGGATTGGAGAGTGCGGCCAATCAGGGTCTTTGGCAGGATTCGCAGACTGTGCAAGTATCAGTGTTTATAATATGTGTGGTCATGTTTATGATTTTGTTTCTGGTATGAATTAATAATTTACTTCGGTATTTAATAAAACCCAGACATCACCTCATTGGTGTTTAAACAAAACCAGTACTATTCATCTTATGTTGTGAGGCTGTCTTTTGCTGCCGGGTTCTGCAGCGTTGGCAGTGGTGAGGTCTTGTGCCAAAGGATCCTTGGGCCTCAAATGCTGGCTTCCTGTTCAGGTGGGTCTCTGGAGAGAATCCAGGCTGGAGGGTGAACTGGAGACATACCTAAAAAATTCAATGATGGTAAGTGGATTTTGTGAGAGGATTTGATGCGTACTAGGTGTTTCATCTTTTAGGGACCAGATAGCCTTAACTTTCTTCTCAGAACAGCTGGTGGGTCTGAATTACCAACCGTGCAATTAGCAGCCCAACACTTACCTGGCAGTGCTTCTCTTGGGGAGTCCTCTGCAGTGAGCCGTGCTAATCACAAGATAGGCATCTCAAACCTTCCGGGGGCTCCACGGGACGTAGCCGAGGCTGTCTGCTCTCAGGACAACTTAGAAACCCAAATGGGCACCTACACTTTGTCCTGTAGGGTCAATATGTTCACTAGGAGTTTAAGTATTTTATACATATGATCTCTTGCAACTAGACTCTGTAGAGCAGGAACCCCGGAGGGGTAGTGGTTACGCGCTGGGCTGCGCTCCATATGGTCAGTAGTTCCAAACCACCGCCAGCAGCTCTGCAGGAGAAAGACTGGCCTTCCTACTCCCAGAAAGCTACAGTCTTGGAAACTCATGGGGGGTCATGATGAGTCAGAATGACTTAATGGCAGCGAGAGCTGAGAGATAGTATGAGGAACCATTTCACAGAGGAGAAAAAAAAATCACAGCTCAGAAGTTGGGCAGCTCCTACTCCATGGGGTTTGAGCTGGACCGCTTCAGAAAGGTGCTTGACTTCAGAAGCTTTGCCCTGACCCACGTGGCTGCATTAGCACATCCTCTCCAGGTGAGCCTTCAGTTCTCATTGGCACAGGTTTTTCCTAATCAGGAGTTGGCTCCTACTGTCCAGAATTATTAGTTATTGAAAGAAATCCAGGAGGAATTTGAAGAGGGGGTGAGTGAGGGGATCTGACTTTCCAAGGTTGAGTCCCAGTCATTGTTTATTCTGACCAAGACCAATGACATCGCTGGGGGTGTGGTGGAGCAATTGTTCCCATGACAGATTCCATTAGAAGGACATGGCTATCATGCCATCCACGAGGCTGCATGCACTTTCTGCTTCCTTTGGCGTCTTGAGTTTGTTCACCTCTTCCCTGCTCTCCCTTCCCTCTGGTCTGACCTTCTCAGAGAAGCCACGTTAGTAGTTCTCTACCGTTTCATTCTGTCTCGTTTTAGCATTTTTAAAAAACATTTGTTGGCTCACTTGCTTAGAGTCTGATTGCCCCTTAGAATGTAAATTCTTTAAAGGCTGAGAACTGCTTCATTAGGGAATTTCCCAGAGCTTAGAAAATAGGTTGTTTTCAATAAATTGTTTTTGTTATCAATAAGCAAATCAAGATGGTGTTCCTTTAGGGCTCAAGACCACTTTGCAAAGTCATGACAGTCCTTCCCTTCTGGGCCTCGGTTAATTCATCTGTCAAATGGCAGTGAGAGGAAGTCAGGATGTTCTTCCAGTTCTGAAATTCCACAGCTCTGACGTGAGATTGGAAATCCTTCGAGCCCTACCCTATTCAGTTATTTTACCTTTATCACCCAAGTTCTTCTTTCGAAAAGGGAGCGGGGATGTACTAGTAGTCTTAATTCATTTTACAGCATTTGGGCAATTTTCCAATGCTTATAATTACATTTGAAACAAATGAAATTATTGGAGTTATTGATTCTGAAGCTTCAGGTCTCTTCTGACAAGACCAAACCTATCATCCAGCAGGTTGTCACTCTGTTTTGTTTCTTCTTCATTTATTATTATCATTTTTTATAATTTTTGTGAGCTTATAGGTCAGCCCCTAAGTCAACAATTCTTTCACTTCATAATAAAGTTGTATTTTTAAATTCTGCTTTTTACTCTAATTGCAGGCAGGCCTGAATGAGGGTGCCGTTCCAGATGAGTACACATTCAAAATCATTCAAACTCTACTTGGAAGAGGAGAGGGAAATTAATCATGAGAACAAACAGGCCTTTGGAACTGGGATCCCCCTCCTCCCTTCTTTGTAACATGAAGTCCTTCTCCTAACAGAGCAAATGGAAAAAAACACAGAGCAAACAAACTGGAGCATTGCTAATACAATTGGTTCTTTTGGTCTACAGAGAACTAAAGAAAGGGACAATTAAGCAGTGTACGGGAAAAACTGGATCACTTGGTATTCCTTTATTTCTTCTTTCATGGGTATTGATCATCTGCCCTGTGCTAGCCTTTGGACTGGGCTCATGGTATAAATGGTGACTAAGAGAGAAAAAATTCCTCTCCACATAACCATACCCAAGCCAAACCCACTGTCACTGAGCCAGTGCTGAGTCTTGTCGATGCCTCTCTCCATTCCTCCCCTGTGAGTTTCCCTGACGAGAACTGTTCACGGGAGTACAGCGCTCACTCTTTCTCCTACTTAGCTGCTGCTGGTTTTGAAATGCCAAACGTATAGACCACAGCCCAACTTGTAGCCACCACCCATGAGGGCTCCATTTTAATATACAATAGAAGTATTTTTTTGTGTGTGGCATCATCACTGCCTCTGGTGGTCGTGGGCGCTACCCAGTGCCGCTCCTGAGAGCCACCGCTGGATTTGAACCGCCAAGCCGCGGGCTGCAGTTCCGCACTCAACCACTTATGCCACTGGGGCTCAGGCTCAATAGAAGTATTTTTCATGCTTACGATATGCATGAAAGATTAAGTTTAATAGATTTTCCCATTTGGTTTTCACAATATCTTGAGAACTAAGTACTACTTTGAGAACCAATTAGATTAGGGAACTGAGGCATGGGGTGAGGTGGGGGTAGAGTCGGGGGGGGGGGGCGGAGTGACTTATTTCAGATCGCACGCCTGGACAGCAGCACACCAGCTACAAATTGTGCTCTTACCTGACAGAGTTGACAGTGCAGGGTGGTAAGTGGATGAGTAAGCAGACAGCTCCGATGTGGCTTGAGAAGCAACATGCATGCAGAAAGAGCTGTCTTGAAAGACCAAGAAAGTGAAGTCCAAGATGAGTTGCAAAGGGCAAGAAGGAATAAGAAAGCACAAATTGAGGGATATCTCTCAAATTTGATATGAAAGCCCAGTGACACAGTGGGATAGGAGAGGGATGACAGCAGAGACCAGATCATAGAGTCTGGTAAGCCAGCATAAGAGTTTCCTATCAAGATGGACTAGGAAGATACTGAATTCATGCCACTAATACCTGTCTTGGAAAGATCCTTTCTGAGTGTAGTGTGAAGAAACAGACAGGAGGGTGGAAGGAGAAAGATGAGTGAGGGGCAAAGGAGACATGACAGTGGTCTCATTAAGGCTGGGAGCAAAGGGTTTCAGACAATTGAGGATAGAGAAGTTACAAGTTGGTGATAATTTAAATGTCTAATCTACAAATCAGTCATGTGACCTCCACTAACAAGGCTGGTTGCAATTAGTTCTGTAGAGACAGGGTGACAAGTGAGAAAACAAAATAACTATCTTCTTGATGAGATTGTTTCCTAAGAGCTCAACCAAAATCTATAGAACATGCCTACCTGGATGTGACAGCAGTTCTTTAGGCCACTTTTCTGATGATCTTATTTGAGGTCACACATTGAAATTCTGTGGTATTTCATAACTAATGTTTTCTCATTTAGGTTGTGTTAGTCTGAGTAGACTAGAGAAACAAATTCATAGACACACATATGGATATAAGGAAATGGTTTATATATAAGAAGAATAAAACATTTATATATAAGAAGAATGAAAGCATCCCAACCCAATTCAGTCCAAGGTCACAAGTCTGATATTAGCCTATATGTCGATATCAGTCTATAATGTCTCCTTATGAAGCACGTGCAATGACATCAGGACAATCACAGGAGAGTGAGTGGAGATTCTTGTGTGTCCAGTGACTGTAGAAGCATCTCAGCGCTTGCAGGGGTCTCCCCGTGGCCTTTTGAGCATCTCAGCATGGTCAGGAGTCTCCCCATTGCTTCTCCAGCCCCAAAGGCTTGGCTCAATCAGGGAAAGCTCATGTGGCCTCCCCTCTGGCTCCTCCATTGTCCAGGAATCAGGATCGATCAGCATGCTGTCATCTTGTCAGTAGTTCATCGTCTCAGAGACTAAGAGTCAATTCTCTCTTCTCCAATTGGGAAATACCACAAGACTTCCCAGAATTCTCAGGAGAAAGCCGTGCACACACAGAGGCCTCATTGACTATCTCCAGATTGACAGGCTAGACTCCACCCCTAGAATCCCAATCATGAAACTGATGCACAAGTACATGATTGCAACATAGGTAGTGGTTGGAAACAATGTAGTTCATCATGTTTTACCCTTGCCTTGAATATGGAGATGTTAAGGATATTTCTTAAAAGTCTCTTTTTAATTTTTAACATTTTAATGTGAATTGGGTAAAAGTTTACAGAGTAAATCACCCATTTACATTCAATAATTCACACACATTTATTGGGGTAAAAATGTTATATTTATTGCAATGTCTCAATCTAGGGGCTTGGTCTACTTACTTCCTCTTCTTTAAATTTAATTTCTATCTTTTCAGAGAAGTCTCTTTTTTATAATCCTAAGTGGTTTGATATATTGTTTGGAAGAGGTATGAGAGGGTAACAAGTGTAAAAGCATAAGGTATAAGAGTATAAGGTAGCAACAACAAAAATGATTCCTACCTGGGAGTGAAGTTATAAAGTCTATCTAGCTTCAAACAGCATTCTACTCACCTGGGACAAACCCTTATTTCCCATCATTAGACATACTTTTGGGGGGTTAGGGTATTATCTTCACAAGGTCTCTGAGAAGTACACATTTATTTCAGATTCCAAACCCAAACCAGGCCTACTGCCATTGAGTTGATTTGACCTCCTACGTGGTGATCCTATAAGGCAGAGTTGAACATGCTTTTCTCCCACTCTATTTAGGACCTCTGATGTGACCCCTTTCAGAGCAGTTGGGGGTGATGGCTCTTCTTCCTCAAGGGTCCTGGGATTCTCAGATGGCTCATTTTAGACTCTGACAAAACTGATCAATACCTATGTTGGCATTCTCTAAACTTTATTTGCATTTTCCTACCTAGACATTTGTTGGGAGTTACAAAGACTGTGGATAGAAGAGTCATACCAAGTCATTTCACTTCACCACAGGAGGCAAGCATCATTGGCAGTGGTGGTGGTGGGTGTGGGTAGTGGAGCAGAAATCTGTGCAGAAGAAAATGGTCTTGAGTGTGTCTGCTTACCTTAGTTTTCTCTCACTATTGGCAGAGGCCAATCAACCCAACTGAGTAGTACAGCAAATGAGAAGTACTGTGATGAGGACATTGTCCCCTTGAAATGATTTTTATGAGCCTCTGAAAGAGAATCTCAATATCTATTGTCCAAATACTTTCATTAGGTTTTCCCTGCCTCAAGTCATTGCCAACTCAGGAATTCTCTGCTAACATGTGGATTCCCCTGGGCAGTGTAAGAAAGCAAGGAAGAGTGGAACCTTCCTGATGTGATCACTGATGAAAAATGTGTGCATAAGCAAATGTGGTGAAGAAAGCTGATGGTGCCCGTCTATCAAAAAATATAGCATCTGGGGTCATAAAGGTTTGAAAGTAAACAAGCAGCCATCTAACTCAGAAGCAACAAAACCCACACAGAAGAAGCACATCAGCCTGTGTGACCACGAGGCGTCAAACGATCCGGTATCAGGCATCAAAGAACTAAAAACTATATCATTATAAATGAGGGGGAGTACAGCTTGGGGACCCAAAGCCCATCATTAGGTACAGTGGCATCCCCTTACAGGGGAGTTGTAGGGAGGAGATAAGCCAGTCAAAGTACAGTGTAGTAACAATGGAATATGCAACTTTCCTCTAGTTCGGAATGCTTTCTCCCACACACTATCATGATCTCAATTTTACCTGACAAATCCAGCTAGACCAGGGGATTTACACTGGAGCCGGAAACATGGGGAATTCCGGATAGACGATCCCTTCAAGATCAGTGGTGGGAGTGGTGATACCAGGAAGGTACAGGGAGGGTAGAGTGGAAAGGGGGAACCAATTGTAGCACTCTACATATAATCTCCTCTCGGGGGTATGGACAATGGGGAAGTGAGTGAAGGGACACGTCAGACAGTGCACGATATGAAAAAGTAGTAACAACTTGTAGATTTTTGGGATTCATGGGGAAAGGGGAGTGGAGAGGAAGGGGAAGTATGGGGAACTGGTACTGGGGGCCTAAGTGGAAGGAGGATGTTTTGAGAGTGATGATGGCAACAAGTGTACAAAGGCGGTCTGCATACAATTGACATATGTATTGATCATGATGGGAGTTTTATGAGCCCCCAATAAAATGATCTGTAAAAAAAAAGGAGGGAGAAAGGGGAGCTTATACCAAGGGCTCAAGTAGAAAATATTTGGAAATGAGGATGGCAACATGTGTATAAATGTGCTTGATACAGGTGATGTAGGGAATGTTATGAGTTGTAAGAGTCTGTAATAAAGTCATTGAAAAAAAAAAGAAAATACCATGGTTTGAGTCAAGTGCACATTAGTCTCAAAAAGACTCTTTGATCCTTAATATTTTTCTCTCTCTCTTTTTTTTTTTTTGGTTTGGGGATCACTGCCCTCAGGTGGTGGGAGTAGGAGGCCCAGCCTTTGCTCCGTGGAGCTGGAATCGAACCTCCATCCCAGTGGGCCGCAGTCCCGCGCACAACCACTACGCCACCGGGGCTCAGCCCCGATCCTTAATATTTTAAAGACATATTTTGGACCAGTATGTTCTGTGTAACACGCCATTTAGTTTTGTAATTATTGCTTCCATGAACATTGATTGTGGATATAAGTAAAGAGAAATCTTTTGATACCTTCTATGTTTTATCCATTACTTATTCATTCACTTGTGACTATTTTTAGCTTCCTTATGTAATATAGATTACCATACATTTGATCTTAGTCAATATCTGCTTCATGCATTTCCTTTCATCAAAAAAAAAAAATTGGGTCAAGTGCAGAATGACTCTTTGGCCTATCCTGATACCAGGTTCTTCTTTACATAGTATCATTTTAAAGATTATTTACACAGAATAGATAGGATAAATGTTGAAAAGGCATACCATCATCTCTATATCTCCCGATTTTAAGCCATACAGCAATTGTGTCCTAAGTGTGTCTTATAGCTTCTCCATCAGAACTAATGAGTAGTCTGAAACACTCAATTTTTTTTCTTTGCAAACTTACCCCAAATATGTTATGCTAAAATGCTTTATCACAGTCAATAAAATAGAGTTAAACATAAAAAAAGAGAGTGAAAAAAACAGACGTTGGAGCTGGAGGGGGCTTTAAAGAAACTGCAGCCTTCCTAGATGAGGAAACTACAGCCACAGGGTTTAAACTAGCCAGTTTTAATTTATTTACTTAGTTAGCTTTTAAAGACACAAATATACATGCTTCGTGGCAAAACTTAGATTAGAATGCAGATCTCTGGCCTATTAAATAGAAATTCTCCAACATCATGTAATCAGTAGGCAAATAACTTAAGTAGGGGCAGTGGGGTAACCAGGGTTGGTCTTACCTAGTGCGGTAATTCATTATGTCACCTCCCCATAGACTTCTCCCATACTGAATCTTTAGTAAAGTTCATTATCAATTTTTAACCATAGAATAATAGCCTAGTTATAAATTTTGTAAATATAGCATTTTTTAGATTATATGAATACCAACAATGAAATTGGTAAAACCTTACAATGAATTGCAACATTCTTCATAATGGAGCAGAAGCCTTCTTAGATTCCCTCCCCCCCCACTTTTCCTTTAATAACTACTTCCATCTTAAAAAGGTTATTTATAAGGGTTTACAAATATGAATTAATACTTGGAAATTTGATGAAATAAGCAACTATAAAAACACTGGCAGCAAAATCCATTGTGTACTTGTAGCACACTAGGGTAAAGCCAGGTGGTGTGGACCAGCATTGTAATTGGGTAATAACAACGGTTCTGGCCTGAGTGAGTCAGGTTTCAGAAGTGAGTTAGCATAGTTTTCACTGTGGAGGTATATTGTTACAAGTAAGCTAGGCTCATAAAAAAATGTTTTTGTTGGTAAAAATAACTACAGGGATTTTAAAAATAAAAGATAATAAATTTCTGTTAGAACATCACACAAAAATTTTGCAGTCATTTTGATGATACCCCTCTGGTTGTGCTACTTAGTATGGTATATGCTGCCTCGCACCGTACCCACCCACTTGTGACACCACAGAATAGGGACAGTTTACACGCAATTCCTTTTCAATTGTAGCAACTGGATAGAAAAGAGATGCGGGATTTGATGGTTTGGATGAGAAGAAAACACAGAAGAGTCAATAGAAATTACACGGACTAATGTATGGCTAGCTAAACCATGGTCAGAGGGCAGTGGTATAATTCAATGCAGAAGAGCTGCATTTGAGTCCTGACCAATGCACTTCCTGTGTAGCTGTCCATCTGGAGACTTGCATGTTGTCGGTAGGCTGATGACGTTTCAGCAGAGCTCCCAGACTGAGACAGCCTAGGAAGAAAGACTTGACAATCGACTCCCAAATATCAGCCAATGAAATGCGATGGACCAGAACAGTCAAATCATATTGGGCAGGGGTCATCATGAGGTGGTGGTCAACTCAATAGCAGGTAAGACATCAACAAACCATTTCTATGAAGATGAGCTGTCTTTTTTTTTTTTTTTTTTTCCGTCTGTGGAGGGTTGTTCCTCATCCATTTCATATGATTCTGGATCATCAGCCCCAAAGCATAATCCTCCCAACAGTTACTGCCGTGCACATGCCTAAGTCTGGCCATTTGGAGTTCTTCATGCCCCAGTGTGTAGCTCTTTCTATAAGCAAGAGGTGAGTTCTAGTTCCAAGTGGATCCATTCACAGTGTCCTTAGGGAGCAAGATGCAGGGAAATCAGGAGAAGGGCTCACTTGTGCCTTCTGTAAAGATTATTTGACCTGGAATTGTCAGATGTCATCTTCCACTGAGTTCAAAGACAGCAGTAGCAATAATAAAGCAGAGTGAACAGCAAGAAAGCTGGAAGGCGAGTAAGAGAGCTATGCACAGAGAAAGAGTGAGAAAAAGATGAAGAGGGAAAGCCCGAGAGAAAGAAAGGATGTAAGTGAGACCAGGCATCTGGAAAAGGAATTTGAGTAACTAGAGCTAGCTATGCCTGAGACCAGATGCACTCCAGGACTTTTCAGCTACGGGAACCCACAAGTAC
This sequence comes from Nesogale talazaci, assembly GCA_004026705.1. NCBI lineage: Eukaryota > Metazoa > Chordata > Mammalia > Afrosoricida > Tenrecidae > Nesogale > Nesogale talazaci. The sequence continues at coordinate 46,302 of PVJH01011247.1, read as the reverse complement.
CTTTCCTTTTTACTATTACACTGCTTCACCTCCGGGTTCTCTTACTTTTTAATCATAGGACCCTGTTTATAATAAACTTCTTCTATAAGTGATCCCACTTGATTTTCTCAACCGTCCTGGGAGAGCGGTATGATTGCGAGCCCTGTTTTGAGAGCGTGAACACAGACTCAGGGCTATTCAGTGGTTGGCCCCAGGTTGTGGAGCCCGGAACAGGGGGCGTCTGAGTGCTGTGGTGTAGTCTGTGCTCTTTCTATGAACTTTCCTTTTCCTCAACCTCTTCAAAGAACTGTCTATAGACTAGCAGCATTCAAGTGACCCAGGGATGAATCAGGAATGCAGAAACCCAACCCTCTTCCCACAACTACTGAATTTGATTCCCCATTTTAAACAAGATCCCGTGAGTGTCTGACTGCCCTCAGGGTAGAGGTGCTGGACAGTGGGGTAGATGATGCTGAATGGGTAGGGAGGCCTGAGCAGCCCTCAAGCAGTTGCTAAACATCGACTTTGTCCGCTTCCAAGGCATGGTAAGGGGCCAAACCAATTGCGCTCCTTCCTAAACTGGTGTGTTAGCACAACTTGAGTTCCTAAGAGAAGGCTAAGCAGATAATCCACTAGAGAACCACACTGGCCCAACAAACACAGTCCTGGAGTCAGAGTCTGGGCAGGGCGGGTGCTCTCCACAGTTGGGGAGGCGGGCTGATCTGCAGCCTTATGTGGGAGGAAGCGATGCCAACTGCTAGGCCGCACGGCCTCCTGCAGGACCACAGCAAGCCTGGGCCGGAAGCGGGGACAGGGGCGCTTCTCCTTTGAGGTCAGCATGTGGTGCAACCAGAAGCCTGTGGTCAGCATGTGGCAACTTAAATAATACGCTTCACCAGTGTGAGAAAGCCACAACACAGCCTGGTCAGGAAACGGTTCACCAGCCCGACCCACGGCGGGGCCCTGCTGGGCAACGTGGCTCCGCCTGCTGGGCTGGGCGCTGCGCGTCTGCTTTCTCCCATGCCCCCTTTCCGGAGAAGCTGGGTCGCAGACAGGTAGAACCCCATAAACATGGGCCCTCCGGCTCCCCCAGCTGTCTGGTTCATAGCTCTCAGCCCAGGCAGCTGCAGGGGAACCCGCAGACGTGCTTCCCTTTCTAGGCCTTCTGCCCAGTCTCGGTGCGAATACACACAACTGACCCCCTCTAGTGAGGCACCTAGCAAGGTGGGTGTGATGGATTCCTTTTGGGGCCAGCTCTAAGGGTGTGTGTACATCACCTACGGCTTTGTCTCCCCAGAGAAAGCCCAATCGTGGCCCATCTGGTCAGGCAACAAGCAGAGCAGACTGGGAGTTACCGTTCCTCCGACTTGAGAGCGAGCTGCGCCTCTGATGTCTTTTTTCTGAATGCGTTTCAGCTCCCCTCTTCTGATGCTTTCTCTCCCATCTGGTTCCTATCCGAGCCAGGCAGCTGTTTTTCTCCATTTAAAACAACACACTTACCTCTTTCTTCTTGACATGCCATGTTTTTCAGTTCTGAAATGCTTTCTCATCTGGACTGAAACAGATTGAAGGTTTCTTTCTTTCTTTCTTCTTTTTTTTTTTTCAAGAAAAGACGCGCTCGTGGTTTGATTTTGGACCTGTGCAAATTCTTTAAACAGATCTACAGGACAATGGCAAGGAATGTCCTTGGTCTCTTGGCTAAAATGCCACAGGGTCGGTCCATAATCATCAGGCTCCGTGCAGAGAGATTTTAAGACAAGGCTAGTATTCGTACCGTGTAGTAGCTAGAACATGGCCAGTCTGGTGTCAAATGTATTTAGAAAGCCCATCGGAACGTCTCCCATAATGCAAAGAGAAACGCACAGTAAGAGTTGAACAGTGTATGCTGGGGAATTTTTGGAGAGTGGAGAATAGATGACCTTTCTTCCAAATGACAGAATGACCTATCCCCTCTCCCACTCTGGATTTTAAAGATCGCTGGGAAAGCAAAGCACTAGAATTTTTTCCTGCTGATTGAAGAATGGGGTGGAACAGTTTTCCATCAGCGATGGAAGAATTTATTCCCATTTTAAGTAATGTTTACCCTATCTAGCCACCACATAGGGAAAGAAATACGGGGAGAATTTGGAAAGGAATACGTCCAATATCAGGGAGAATGGCTGTCTTAAGTAGCAGGGCTATGGTTCTGGGATCATCAGGAGACTCAAATCCTGGCTCTGCCGTTTGTCAGTCATCTGACTTCTTCGTGCCCCTCTATTTCCTTTCTTCCTCTGATCTTTGCACAAGCTGTTTCCTCGTGTAGGACGTTCTCCCTTCCTTTCACAGGGTTTGTGTTTTCATTCAAGCCACTGCTTCCCATTCCCCCCATCCCAGAGACCCTAAGAAAGGAATCCTGAGTGAGCTATTCAGAGCAGAGGAAAGAGGGGTCCTTTCTCTTATGTGGTCTCAGTTTCCCCATCTTCTGAGAAGTACCAAGGTAATTGAAGAGACTCTTGCAACTCTGGTAGATGGTATCCTTAGATCCCTCCCCCTTTACTCCCCCTGGCCTGGTTGTGCTGGACGCAGACAGAGGTCCCTGAAATAGAGGACTTGGTGTGAGAGCAGGCAGACTCCTTTGCAGTCCTCTCCTCTCTCGTCTCTCTCTTGGAATTCCATACTTTTTCTGGTCAGAAATTTTCCTCCTAACTCCTGGTTCCCTTCCAGGTCTAGTTTTGAGACCAAATCATAGCTAGGGATAAAAAGGTGTCTTTGTTGGGGTGGGGGGGGGGGGAGGCAGGAAGAGGTGCGAACCATGTGGCTTTCATGTCAGGCCACTGCTTTGAGAGTCTCTTTACGGAACCCTTCCTTGACCACTTATATGTGGAGGCACTGCTCGCCTGCTTGTTTACATCTTTATTTGCCTGGCAGGCTAGCTCTTGTTATTGTTTCCTTGTTCGGTAGTTTTCTTGTCCACAGTTAGGAATTAAATTGTGCCTCCCCAATACATATGTGGCAGTTCTAACCCCTATATGTGTGAATATGCTCCTGTTTGGAAACTGGGAGTGTCTTTTGTTATGCTAATGAAGCTGTACCAGACTAGGGAACGTCCTAAACCTAATCACTTTTGAGTGGTGTCTTAGGCAAAGAGCAAAATAGAAGACTAGACACTGACCCACACTCACACCCACAGGAAGACAGGCATCCTGCAAGGGTTGTTTACAAGTAAGTGGCGCCCAAAGATTGCTGGCAGACACCAAAAACCAGGAGAGAGACCTGCTACTCTTGTTTGAACTTTAGCTTTCTGAACTATGAGAAAATAAATCTCTGTTTTTTCAAGCTACCTATTTATGTTGTTTTCCTTTTTTTTGCGGGGGCGGGGGGTTGTTGTTGCTACAACATGATGAGAAAACTCACGTACACACTAAACTGTGAATCTGCATAATAGTAGGGGCTATGACCCTCCCCACCTCCAGAATCTAACCACACACTGCAATTTTTGATACAGGCTGTGTCTGGTAGATAGCTAAGGAATGAACAAACGAGGGAGCCCTGAGTTGCCTTCATCTGTAAAGCAGGCCTACTTTGTAGAACAGTGAGGGGTCAACGAGGTCAGGGTTTGGCTCACTGTCTGGCTCCTGGGAAACCCTCCAAATGATGGCTGCTATCTTCCATATTCTGAGGATGCCTCATGGGCGTGGCGTTGGGAGTTTTTAGGGGCTGATACTGTGTGCATGTGACATTCTTGCCTTTCTCAAAGCTTCTGGCAGGTATAACAACAATTTCAAGATCAGCTTCTGTACCTCTGAACAGACATTTCCTTGCATTATGGGGCCCCTGTGAGGTCTCTGCTCCTTGGTTTTGGTACAGAATCTTTCCACTATTTGCAATTATTTCAATGGATGCTCCTTTCAAAACGATTTGAGGACTCTGTCCTTGAAGTGTGTTTTTCTTTCCTCTGAAATACGCCTTACAACTATTGGAGTTTGACTTTGTGTTTCCTGTTCCACTTCCTTGGGGTGTAGTGTGGAAATTCTGATGGCTTTTCCCGTGTGCACCTGGTGAAGCTGACCTGGTTGTAAATGTGTGGCCTACATGTGTGAAGTTTCAGTATTTTCAAATGCTTCAGTCTTCTGAAAATCCCCAGTGACTAAAACAATGTCTGAGATGTCAAATGTGAAAACTATCACACAAGAGCTCACATTCCAGGATTATTTAAAATGCTTTAGGGGAAAACAACATTTCTGTGGCCCTTTCAGACCAAGATGGAATTTGTGTCCCTGGTTCCAATGGTTTATCTGTGTATTATCATACATCTGGATCCGAGAAACGGCCAGGTGGGAGTCACACCTGTGATCTTTCACAGGAGTGTCCTGGCATGCTGTGGAGTCGGTATCATCCTGTGAGGAAGATACAAGATAATTTTCTAGATCTTTCAATGACGTGTGCTAGAACTGGTTATAGAAATGCAATGCCTTTGCCTCTGTCATTGGGGAAACCTGTGCACACAGAGGCATCTTTCTGCTCTGAAAAAAAGAACGGGTTAGATCTAGATGAACAGTGTGAGAGGTTTTTTTGGGTGTGGGCATCACTGTAGCGTGAGAAATTTTAAAGCAAGGGGTTAATTTAAAAAAAATCATTTCATTGGGGGCTCATACAATTCCCATCACAAACCATACATACATCCTTTGTATGCGAAGTACATTTGTACACTTGTTACCATCATCATTCTCAAAACGTTTTCTTTCCACTTAAGCCCTGGGTATCAGCTCCTCATATTTCCCCTCCCTCCCTACTTTCCCCTCCCCAACAAAACCTCTATAATTTAGACATTATTATTATTTTGCCGTATCCTACACTGTTCGATGTCTCCCTCTACCCACTTCCCTATTGTCCATACCCCAGGGAGGAAGTCATATGTAGATTCTTGTAATCAGTTCATAAAGGGATACTTTAAAAATATTTATAGGCCATCCCTTCTAATAGTTTAAAATTCCTTGATCCTTTTACAGCTTTAGACCCAAATGGGATCCTTTCAGTTGTTGAAGAGGAGATGAAACCCAAAGATGTGACCCCTAGCTGTGAGTCAGAGCTGAGGCCCCTTGCGTGGAGTTGTTTCCCACTCATGGCAGTGCCAAGGAGCGCCAGGCCTGCTTCTCAAGGTTTCTGAGACTGTATATCTTTGAAGGAGCAGAAAGCCTCGTCTTTCTCCTGCGCAGAAGCTGGTAGCTTTGAGCAGCTGACTTTGCAGTTAGCAGTCTAATGCTTAGCCCACTGCGCCACCAGGGTTCCTGCTAGTCACCCAGAAGTGTCTCCAATCAAGAGTGGATTAGAGACAGACTCACACGGTGTGGGGTGCAAAAGTGCAGGCCAGGAATCTTCATGCATGAAGGTTCCGGATCTTTTGTAGAAGGAGTGGCCTGACGGTGTTTAATGTCTATTCCCTTATTGGTCCTCACACCTCCAGGGGGTTGGCGCCATCACTGCCTTCATTTTAGAGAAGAGGGAAAGAGGACAACGGAGTCACAACCTCTTCCCAAGGCCACACAGACACAGCTAGTTGGTGCTTCGAACTCGGGCAGCCGGTCTACAGTCTCGATAGTCCATGTTTCCAACCACTCTGTGAGCACTGGCTCTGGGGAGTTATCTTTATCGCCCCACTTCCAGTCTAAAGGACAGGTGCTTTTATTTGTTTGTTTTTGCTTTTTTGCACGAATGGAAGTTTTTGTTCCCCATGTGTGTAAGTCATTCGATCAGGTTCAATAGATCGAGTCATTGATTCATCAGAATGATGACCTGGTTGATTAGAGAAACAATTCCAGGGACATTCATGTATATGTAAGAAAGAGCTTTCTTTCCCAGAATAATTGTATCTTAAGAAAACATCCTAGCCCAGTCCAGAACAAGTTCCTCAGTCTGATATTGGCTCATAAGTCCAATGGTAGGATATATAACTCTCTTGAGACTCATGCAACCACATGCAATGGTGCAGAATGCAGGAAGAATATAGGTCAGTGGATGCAAAGTCTTGTGGATCCAATATTTTTGGAAGCATTCCCAGGGCTGGCGCAGGCCTTTGCTGGTTTGCTCAGGTCTAAGAATGGCTCCAGATGGCTTGTCAACAAGAAGGTGGAGAAAAAGAATGTGTGGCCCTCCTCCGGGGAGAAAGAAGGAAGTTTCCAGAATCCTCAAGAGAAGACTACACACACAAAGAGACATCATCAGGCTATGATCTGACTGACAGACTAGACTCCACCCCTGTACTTATTTGTCAAGTTGACATGAAATTATGTAACGACCATACCAGGCAATGTAGTTGTAAGTGAAAGCAAACAAACTCACAGCTATCAAGTCGATGCCGACTCATGGCAATGCTACAGGGTTGAGTAGCACTGCCCTTGTGAGTTTCTGAGGGTGTAACTCTTCACGGGAGTAAAAAGTCCCATCTTTTTCTATCTAGCCACGGCCTCCATACAGAGAAGTAGGCAAGGGAGACCACTAGCCAATGAGAGGCCCAGTAAGTTTAATACAGATTCTTTTCTCAATTCTTGGCATCTTATGCAGACAGTTGTCTTCATTAGTATCTGTTTCAATGTGTGCAGACACCACTGGGGTATCATTAGAGAGACATCAATAAAATCTATCTTATAGGATGAAGTGTTTTCAAAAGAATTTTTTAAAGTGAGCCTCTAAAAGTCCTGAGCAATACATTGAGATGAAGGTAGTTCCTGTGGTGTGTGTGTGTGTGTGTGTGTGGTGGGGCATGTGCAGCAGGGCAGGGGAGGGCAGTGTTACTATGACTATGGTGTGTGTTGTAAGAATCCATCCATAAATACAGCCCCCCCCCTCAGTTATTGGCTTGTCACAAGCATGTTATTCAGAACAGAATTCAGAACCTTGACCTCCAAAAAGATGAGTTCTTGCCAGCTCATGTGAAAGAGCCGCTCAAAAACTGTACCTAGTTAAGGGCTGTAGTTTGAGGCAAATGTTACATGAAGCACAATTTATTCTTAAACCGTGTTTAAGATAAGTAAAGTTCACAAGAGCTTGGTTCAATATGTATAGCCAGTTCTGGACACCAAAAGGTTAACATGGACCAGGAAACTTCACATTACCAAGCAGGGAAGACCAAGTTCACCATGAACAATGGTGTTCTGAAGATTTTATGACTCAGATGAAGGTGCATCTTCCAGTTAATAATAAGAATGCTCACACTTGAAGATTAAAGTGCTTTGTTGGTAGAATTACTGCTAAAAGCGTTCTGGTGGTGCAGTGTTTAAAACACTAGGTGCTAATTCAAAGGTTAGTGGTTTGAATTCACCTGCTGTCCCACAAGAGAAAGATGTGTTCAAAGACTGTGGATTCAGAAGGCAGTGGATAGTATAAGATATGAAAACAACAACAATTATATATAATTTATCAAGTATTATGCGGGTGAGAGGGGGAAAAGAGGTGCTGATATCAAGTAGAAAGTGGAAAATGTTTTGACAATATTGCAACAATTGTACAAGTGTGTTCAATCCAATGGATGTATGGATTGTCATAAGATAGTAAGAGCCCCCAATAAAATGATCACAAATTAAAAAGACTGTAGCCTCAGACATCGTATGGGGCAATTCTAGTCTCACCTACAGGATTGCTGAGTTGGAATAAGCTGGATGGCAATGGATTTGGCTTATTGGTTTTTGGTTACCTCTTGGAAAAAGAAAGTTTATGGTGATTCCCAGTAAAAACTTTTTTTTAACCACATAGTAGATAAATAAATAAATAATGTAAATAAAAAATTAAAAGCATCCTGAAAGAGTCCTTTGTCATGCAGCCCATCAAAATGGGACCATCTGCTTGCTCTTCCTCTAAAATCTCTTTCCTCGACAGTAGTTACCATAGTTAGTAATTGTATTTTTCACTGAGTACATAATGTGAGCTTTCCATGCATAATGAGCACGAAAGAGGCAATGTAAAGCATTTTGTCAAAGTATCTTCTGAATCTAGCTTGTCATCTGGAACACAGCAGATGTTGTGGAGTGAGAAATTTTGAACCATCACTGCTCACTACCGTCAGGGAGAGACCTAAATGAAGATAGTTTCTTAGCAGGCTACATGCACTTGTTAGGGCTCTCAGTTCTTTTGACCAGTGAGCAGAAAGGCAATTATATGGAGAGAAATACAGTTTTGGGTTTGGAGGAAGACTCATTAACACCCTGCTGTATGCAGGTGATGCAGTTCTGCTTGACTGAGAAGAGGACTTGCAGACTAAAGCCTTTTATATGAAATCCACATTAACATAAATAAAGCAAAAATCCTCACCATTGGGTCAAGAAACAGTATTATAGTAAATGTTGAGAAAACATTAAGGCTCTCGATAATTTTATTTTATATTTTACTTTAATCCATAATCAAATCAACACACATGGCAGTAATCACTGGAAATCAAATGACCCTTGAACCAAGCAACAGTTAAGCTTAAGCAGCAAAAAACAGCGGCCCAGAGCTTTTGTTAGAATGGTATATATCAGGTCAAGAGGACAACAACTTGAAAATTTAGGGATGAACTTCAGAAAGCAGTGAGTTTATGCTAATCAGGCAGAAAAAACTTAGAAAAGGAGGTCGAAATGGTTATACAATCAAAGACTGTAATCCACCAACCCAAGATACCTTGTTAACGTCTAAAATCGTGAGGAGGGCCAGGAAATTCAACAAACTATTTAGCGTAAGGAGCACTTTGGGTCATGGTGGAGTGGTAAATTGCTGGACTGCTACCACAAGGTCAGCAGTTTGAAGCCACCAGTTGCGCTGTAGGAAGAAGAAGAGGCTTTCTACTCCTGTAAAAGGTTACATAGTTTAAAAAAACTCACAGAGGCAGTCTGAGTCAACTTGATGGTCATTTGATTGGGGGCTTATACTGCTCCTATCACAATACATCCCTCCATCATGTGAAGCACATTTGCACACTTGTTGCCATCATCATTCTCAAAACATTTTCTTTCTACTTGAGGTCTTGGTATCAGCTCCTCATTTTTTTCCCCTCCTCCCCACTGTACTTCCCTCTATCACAAACACTTGATAATTGAAAAATTTTATTATTTTTTTAATCAAGTTGACTTTTGCAGCTCTCTAAGAGAAGGAAAAAGTAAAGGTGAATTGAGATAATTCGTGCAGAGATTTAGCAAAGTGGCTGTCATACAGCAAGTTCTCCATCAGAGTGGACAAGTATGATTAGTGCCAGGAATCCGGGGAGAGAGCTCTGCCGCTTTCGGATCTTCAGTCTCAGAACTCTGTTCTGATTCTCTTGGACAAATTGTGTATGCTTAGATTCTCTTTGGTTTCATGATCTTTAATATGCCTCTGATTTTCTTAAAATCAGAAATTAAAAGGTAGCAAGACACTGTGGATTTCGTGATGACTATGCCTTCAGAGACGTGGGGTGAATGGTGAGGTCCTAGCAATTAGCCGAACAACTGAGACTAGATTTTCCCCTCCTTTCTAGCCCAGCCCTCGTTATTTGGGTAATTGCATCAATTCTACACTTCACTTTGCATGTATTGCCAGAGTCCACGCTGTGCAAAAAGGGATGTCCTTTAATGATTTCCTTTGAATGGCTTTCCATTTCGGGAGGAAGAGGGCCTCTCTTGTTTAAAAACAAAGGAACCATCCATCCACCAAGCCCTTTCTTCTCTATTAAGTATCTCTTGAATTTCAAAGCAGGACTTGGAATTTCTCAGTCCCAATCTTGACTGCAGCTCCGGAGCAGCGGGTTTGTTTTCTTTGTCTCTTTAAGACCAGAGAGCACTACAGGCAATGAAATAGCTGTTCTTATTTTTCTTATTTTTCTTGGGTTCCAAACAAGACCAGATTCCAACCTGCCAATGCTAACCACTTCACAGTAACCAGGCAGTTTATGATAATCAGCTCAAAAAAACACTTTCCTTCCAAACAAGGAGATGGCTACTAACAGCAACAGCTGTATTTTGCTAGTCAATCCTCATGTTAAAGATTTACAGTTTTGAATTCCGTTACTTGGCTTGCCAACTGTCCCCCTCTCTGGAGCTGCCCAGTTGTTTCAAGACTATCAAGAGGGACCTTGAAGTGGTTTCCTAGCTATTAAAGCACCAGGAATGACAATGCGCCCTTAGAATCCGGCTGAAGAATGGAATTCTCTGTTTACATCTCCAAGACTTCTCTCTCTTTCTTTTAAACATATGCAGAGTCACCGCAGAAGCTGGAACCAGATGAAAAGAAACACTGGCTTTTAAGGCAAGTTTGAAAAACGTAAAGCTGGGAGCCGGCTTCGAGCTCGTCGCCTGTTCCCTTTCCGCGTGATGTGATTCATTTGCTCTAATCCATCACCGATTCATCATGCTCGTCCCACAGAACCTTCAAAGCGAAGCGTACAGCTGCTTTTGCCATTTATCAATGGGAAATAAAAGAAAGGGGGGAAAGTAAGAAAAACATATCACCACGTTGCTCAGCCTGGGATAATGGGTGTGAAGAAAGGGTGGAGGGAAAGCTTATCTAATGAAACCCAGAGCCTTCCTGGGATGTGAGCTCTCCAACAAAGGATTATAATGGAGAGCAAGATTAACAGCCAGCCTGCAATAAAGTCGCGGGGATAAAGCCCACCAGAAACAAAAGGGTTAGGAGGGAACTAGCGGAATGTGCACAAAATGGTATCCACTCCGGCGGGTTTTGAGACCTCTGAGTGTTTGTGGAAATCGGCTCTCTGGCCAGTCTCCCAGCTTTCAGGAGTTGGGGGTGGGAAACAAACCTTTGACCTCAGTGCATTTCTTTGCCGACTGGAAAGTGACTGACAGTGGTAGTTCACAGCACACCCTTTCTTAAGTTGCCTTGCCAGCCACCTGCCATTTAAATGCACCTGAGGAGTGCCGTCGGCATGAATTTGCAGCGCTCCAGGTTTTGCTCTGAGATTTGAGAATCAAAAAGCAAAGACTGTGACTCTGATTTTACTTCTAGTGAGGCTATTTATGCAAAGTAATTTTTTAAAAAGAGAAAAAATGGGACATTTCATGGACAAGATAACTACAGAGACTTATCATTGGGACGAGAGATTATCAATCTGAAATTACAGTGGTGGCCAAGGGGTTGCTTTCAAAAGGACATGGGAGGTCCAACAAAACTGTCACAAAGCCATGGTTGGCAAAAGTGGTGAAGAAAGTTGATGGTGTCCGGCTATAAAAAGACATAGTGTCTGGGGTCTTAAAGGCTTGAAAGTAAACAAGCGGCCATCTAGCTTGAAAGCAACAAAGCCCACATAAAAGAAGCACACCAGTCTGTGTAACCATGAGGTGCTGAAAGGATCAGGTGTCAGGCATCAAAGAACTAAAAATTATATCATTATAAAGAGGGAGTACAGATTGGGGACCCAAAATCTATTGGTAGGTGAAGTGACATCCCCTTACAGAAGGGTGGAAGGGAAGACACGAGCCAGGCAAGGTACAGTGTAGTAGCAATGAAATATGCAACTTTCCTCTAGTTCTTAAATGCTTCCTTTCCCCACTATTGTGATCCTAATTCTACCTGACAAATCTGGCTTGACTAGTGGATGTACATTGGTACAGATAGGAGCTGAAAACATGAGGAATTCAGGACAGATGATCCCTTCCGGACTAGTGGTGAGAGTGGTGATACTAGGAGAATGGATGGAAGGTGGAGTAGAAAGGGGGAACCAATTGCAGAGATCTACATATAAATTCCTCCCTGAGGTACAGATAACAGGGAAGTGGGTGAAGGGACACACCGGACAGTGTATATATGACAAAATATTTTTAGTATATGTGCTGTCGAAGCAAGCACAATATGACAAAATAATGATAATTTGTAAATTATTAAGGGTTCATGATGGAAGGGGCATGGGGAGGGAGGGGAAGATGAGGAGCTAATACCAAGGGCTTAAGTAAAAGGAGAATGTTTCAAGAATGATGATGGCAGCAAATGTACAAATGTGGTCTGCATACAATAGAGGTATGTATCAATCATGATAAAAGTTGTATGAGTCCCCAATAAAATAATGTAAAAAAACACACAAAAATATGGTTGGTGGAAGATCAATGCATCATAGTTACAGGGGGAACTCCCAAAGCAGGCTGGGAACCATGATTGAGAAATGCAAACTATATTAAATAGAATGGTTTGCAATATTGGCCCAGAGACTATTCAGAGGCATTTGGTGTGAACCCCAGTGAAGTAATCTCTATCCAGGACACACTGAGGTACATTCCACAGGGAGATTACCCTTCCCTGGATTGGTGGTGGTGGTGGGCAGTGTGTGTGTGTGGGTGTACACACATGTGGACTTCTATGTGTCAATTAATCTCTTTGTAGTATAACAAAAGGTAGACCTAGTTTAGGTGGCCACCCACCAGGAACTGGTCTCTCCTGATAGCATGTGCAAAGTGCATACGATTAAGTCTCAGCACCCTTGCCTCCAAGGAACATTGTGGCCATACATCTTCTAAGTTAGATATATTTGTTCTTTTGGCAATCCATGGTATTTTCAATATTCTTTACCAGCACCATAATCCAAATGCATCAATTATTTGTTCTTCAGTCTTCCTTATTCAATGTCAAACTTCTATGCATATGAGATCATGGAAAATAAGTCCTCAAAGTAACATCCTTGCTTCCTAACTCTTCAAAGAGATCTTTGTGTAACAGATTTACTCAATGCGGTGTGTCATTTGGTATCCTGACTGCTGCCTTCATAAACATTGACTACAGATTCAAGCAAAACACAAGCCTTGACAACTTCAATCTTCTTTGTTGATCATGATTTTACCTATTGGTCTACTTGTGAGAATTCTGGTCTTCTTTATATTGAGTTGTAATCCATACTGAAGGCTTCAATTCTTGATTGCCATCAGCAAGTGCTTCTTTTTCTTCATTTTCAGCAAGCAAGGGTGTATCGTCTGTATGTCATAAGTTGTTAATGACTTCTTCTGATCTTGATGCTCTATTCTTATTCATATAATCAATTTCTCAGAATATAGATTGAATAAAAACAGTAATAGAAGACAACCCCAATACGCACCTTTTTAGATTTTAAACCATGCAGTATTTATTCCCTTGTTCTGTTTTCACAACTGCATCTTGATCCATATATAAATTCCACATGAGCACAATAAAGTGCTCTGAAATTCCCATTCTTATCAATGCTCTCCATTGTTTGTTATGATCCACATAATCAAATGGTCAATGAAACACAAGCATCTTTCTAGTATTCTCTGCTTTTAGCTAAAATTCCTCCAACATCAGTAATGGCATCATGCGTTCCATGCACTTTTCTGAATCGGGGCAGCTCCTGCAACTGTTGTTGGATCATCTTCAGCAAAATTTTACTTACATATGATGTTCATGATAGTGTTTTATAATTTGAGCATTCTGTTCAGTCACCTTTCTTTCAAATGGGTACAAATATACTTCTCTACAAATCATTTGGCTAAGTAGCTGTCTTCACTATTTCCTTGCATAGAAGAGTGAGTACTTACAGTGCTTCCTTAGATTGTTAAAACATTCCAACTTGCATTCGATCAATTCCTGGACTCTTGTGTTTGGCTAATGCTTTCATTACTGCATGAACTTCTTGACTCTTGCTCATATGATACCTCCTGAAATGGTAGAAAGTTGACTAGTTCTTTTTGGTACAGTGACTCTTGTGTATTCTTCCTATTTTCTTTTGATGGTTCCTAAATAATTCAATATTATTTTTAGTACTACTCAGCAATAACTTCAGAGTAAAATTCTTAACAACTCTTTCCAGGAAAACTGAAGCCTCTTCCAAATATCCCAATGTACCAGATGTCATAGCTTCTTGTCCTTTCCACTTTTAGGTGCCCTGACACATGACTTCTAAAGTCAAGAGCCTCCACTTCTTTGTCTGAGAGCTTTCTCTTGCTACCTCGGTCTTTCTGTTAAGGAAGCAGATGGACCCTACAGAGTTAGTGTCCTTTGAGAGAAGCCCTTCACCAATGACTAAGGGGAGATGGTATATTCACACCCTAGCTTCTGCACTCTTGGATTCCACAGATCTTTGTCTCTTTCTTGAACAGGAATGGGGAGAGGGCTATCTTTGGTGAATTTAGTTGTAAAATTTGGATTTGGTCTAGATCAAATCTTTTGGTTTCCAAGCCTGGAATTTCAGCAGAGGATCATGCGCCGTGTCTCTGGTTGTCAACTCAAGATCACAGCTGGCATTTTTGACTTTTGTTGTTAGTTGCCACTGCATTGAGTTTGACTCAGTTACCTCAAGTGCAATGGAGGAAGTATTGTCCAGTCCTCCCCTATCTTTATAATTATTGGTCTGATCCAGTCCATTCTTGTTTCTTCCAACTTCAGAAACTCATCTTCTAAGATGATAGTGGATGACAACCTGCTGTGATCCATATGATTTCCATTGCTGGTGTTTGGAAGTAGATAACCAGGTCTTTTCCCTGTCTATTTCAGCATGGGACTGAACAGGGAAAAGGCCTGGTTATCTACTTCCAAACACCAGCATTGAAACCTGTCTACCATGGGTGATACGATTGGTATTTGAAATACTGGTGCATAGTTTCCGGGATCACAGCAACATCAGCATGACAAATTGACCAATGAACAATACTCTTTAACCTTTAATCTTTCTTAACCAATCACAGGAGATAAACTCAATTAAAAAATGGCTTCCATTCCATCATCAAGATGGTCGAATGACATATCTTTAACATTTGGCTACGCTATATTCTTCCATGGAATTCCTAACTACTTCAATACCAAAATTCTATTTGAAATTACCATGAAGTCAATAAGCAGGGGCCAAGTTGCCTGCTTGGAGCATGATATTATCTCATTTCGCCAATTATTCCTGAAAGAGCTTTACTTATAAACTAGTAAACATACTTGGTACAGCTAATCCTCCATCTCCCGCCCTTCACATTTATCTCTTCTTTTTGAAAGATGAGTGAAAGTTTCCTGAAAGCACTGACGTGAAGAAATCTATGGCCAGGGGAAATTGTGTAGGCAGGAAGTTGCCTTGCTGTTAAGCTTTTATTTCGCTTCCTCAAAGAAGAGTCTTCATGACTCATTTGATGTTTTTTCATTGTTAGAATGAGGCTAGTTCAGGGTGGGTCTCAGTGAACAACTCAGATCAAACCCTTCTAGTTTGGGAAAACCAAGTACTGAGATAATTTTCACGCTAGGATTACTTATCCAGATGGTCTGAGTTCAATTTGCTTGGCATGCTCCTAAGAACACAAGAATTTTTCAGGGGGAAATCAGAGAATGCAGAACGGAAGAGAAGAGGTGGTGGAGTGCCAACTGTGATAGGAAGAGAAAAAAAAAGAGAAAACAAATTCTGGATCCCACAAAATGGCACAGGACAGCTGAACTGCAGTCAGCCCTGGTCACATTTGGCAGTGGTAGCCTTCTCCCTTCTCCAAGAGCATGGTCTTGCCCCTTTGCAGTGGGAATTATCTGATTTTCCCAAACGGTGAGCAAAGG
The DNA here is from genome assembly GCA_004026705.1 of Nesogale talazaci. Taxonomy (NCBI): domain Eukaryota; kingdom Metazoa; phylum Chordata; class Mammalia; order Afrosoricida; family Tenrecidae; genus Nesogale; species Nesogale talazaci. The sequence continues at coordinate 30,858 of PVJH01011247.1, read as the reverse complement.
AAGGAAAAGCCAGAGAGAAATCCACAGTGCTAATCGAAGGAAATGGCTTGCCACACCCTCATGAGGAAACCTTGGGAAAACTCCTGTTTGTCTGCATGTGGTGTAGAGCTCAATGCAGAAGAAGATCTGGGAGAAACTCGGTCTTAACAGGTGCTGCTTAAAAACACAAAGTACATGGAGAATTTCACCAGAGTTCCTATACCTTCTCCCAGTTACACAATCAAATACCAATCTACTTATGTCCCTTTAAAAAGAAAAAAAGACGGCTAAGCCCCGGTGGTGTAGTGGTTGTACACGGGACTGCGGCCCACTGGGATAGAGGTTTGATTCCAGCTCCACGGAGCAAAGGCTGGGCCTCCTACTCCCACGACCTGAGGGCAGAGATGCCTCCCCCCAACTACTCCTCCCCAAAAAAGAAAGACAAAACTCTCAGCATATACATTAAACCAGAAGGTTGACATTTACTCTAGTGCATGGTTGGATGAGTGGGAGGGGACAGGGAAGCTGGAGAAATTAAAGCAGAACAACCAGAGTAGAAAAGGAAAAGACCCAGTATAGAAAACGTAGCCAATGTCACTGAGCAATAGGTGTAGACATCATTAAATAGGAACCCAATTTGCTATGCAAACTTTCATCCAACTATCAACTATATATAAAGAGTATATATTAAATATATAATCATATACTCTACATACACATAAAAGGTTAATCAAAATACTGCATTGAATTAATTTTGTAGATATAATTATGATTCCAAAGTATTTGTTTAAAAAATTTAAAGTAGATACCTCATTGACAACAGTTACATTGACAACAGGTTGATGCAATCATTTTTGGTGTATTCCATTAAACAAAATGTCTTATAAAGCAGAGAGAGGGAAGGAGAGACCTAATCACATGAGCCCTTTAAAAGAGGAGAATTTTCTCATAAAAGAAGACTCAGAGAGCTAACTTAAAAGGAAGCAAACATTCCTATTTGGAAAATGACCTTTAGGAGAGCCAAGGTGGTCCCTCCCAAGAGCTGGTAGAAAAATGGAGACCATAGTCCTACAAAAACAAGGAATGGATTCAGGCAACAACTTGTGCTTGGCTGACGACCCAAAGCCTCAGATGAGGCACAGTCCTGGATGCCATCTTCGTTTCTGTCTAGTAAGATCTTGAGCTGGCTCAGAGAATCTGTTTTGTGCAAGGACTTCTGACCAATAGAAATGGTGAGATAATACACGTTCATTTTTGTTTTAAGCTGTTAAGTTTGCTATACAACCAGAGAAAAGTAATATATTTGGACAGAATTATATATTAGCCAGAGAGGCAGTATACCATGTCGATCCACTAAATGAGCGCTTTCATTAACTTCTTTGATTAATATTATGGCTCCATCATTTACTAGCTGTGTGATTTTAAACAGGTCATTTAGCATTTCAAATTCCCAGTTTCTTCATAAAGTTAGGTTAAATCATAGCTACAATTTTGAAGATATTATGAAGCTTAAATAAAACAGCAGGGTTAAGTTCTAAACACGGTGGCTGGCATTTGGTGAGTATTCAAAATGAGAGTTAGTGTTGTTGTTGCTAGGTGTCATTTAGTTGGTTCACAGTGCCCCTGTTTATAATAGCAAGAAGCACTGCCTTGTCTTGTGCCATCCTCACAACTGTAATTATGTTCCACACACTGTTGCAGTCTGGGTTGGCTAGAGACACAAATTTATAGAAACTCATATGTGTATAAGAAAGAGCTCTTATAAAATTGCAGTTGTATATTAAGTAAACATCCCAAACCAGTAGAGATGAAGTCTATAAGTCTGATATTAGCCCATATGTCCAAAACCAATCGACACATTTATCTTTAAACTCACAAAAAACATGCAATGATGCCAAAGGCAGGGAGATCACAGGTCCGTGGGTGGGAAGTCTTGTGATGCAGTGGAGGTGTAAGTTTCACAGCACTAGTGTGGGTTTCCACGTGGCCCCTGTAGGTCCTGAACTCTTGTTCCATCAGCATAACTCCAAGTGTCTTGTCTGCAGGAATGTGCAGCAGAGAATGTCTGTCCTCCAGTGAGCTCTTTATCTCCATCACACTTCCAAATGAGATCAGTTCAATCCTGATTGACAGGCCAGACTCCACCCTTTCACTCTTAATAGTCTTAAATTGATACCAGATTATATAATTACCACATTGTCACACCTCCCGGAGGGTTTTTCTCTTTTTTCCATGGCCCCTCTATTTTACCAAGCATGATGTCCTTTTTCAGGGACTGGTCTTTCTTGAAAACATGCTCAAACTACAAGAGACCAAGTCTCACCATCTTCAAGTTTAAGGAGCATTCTGACTGCACTTCCTCTAAGACATGTATTAGTTCTTCTAGTAACCTATGGTATTCTCAACATTCTTTGTTGAGAATTCCTTATTTGTTGTCCAATTTTCACATGCACATGAGGCAATGGAAAATACCATGGCCTGAGGAGGCATACCATAGTCCTCAAAGCGACACCCTCGCTCTTCAGTTCTTAAAATCTGAAGGGCAATATTATGGCTGTGGGACAGAAGGGGTAAGGTTTTTCAACAAATTTTTATAGGAAAGCCCTTGCTACCCTGGAAGAATGAGCAAGAATGTTATCATGATGGAGAAAGAAGAAAATCCTCAGTGCAATTCCCCACTGATGCAGGCTTTCCATTTTCTTAAAACCTCTTCCCCATACATCCTAATGTTCATACTGTATTCTTAGAGAAAATCAATCAAGATTATACCTTTTAATCCAAAAGAATAGCCACCATTACCTGTTAAGCAGACTTAGTTCTCCACCTTGATTTTAACTGGGCCAACAGATCTCTTAGGAAGCCTACTTTTGATTGCACACACACACACACACACACACAAACACTTTACAACAATACAAATATCTTTAGACATTGACACATGCTCCCTAGCAAGTGCAATTTTTCCCAGATGAGAACTTCTAGTCTAGTACACAATGTTTAAAATGTGAGAACTTCTACAAAGCAGGGAATTTTATGAGAATTGTCAAGATAGAACTGGCCTAGTGGGTGGGGCCAGGAAGGTCATGCAGAATGATGTTAGCTAAAGTCTTATGGCAGTCATGTACACTGGTGCCAATTTGATTAAGAGTGTAGAGGTGGAGTCTAGCCTGTCAATCTGGAGACAGCCAATGAGACATCTGTGTGGGCATGGCTTTCTCTGAGAATTCTGGGAAATCTAATGATATTTCCCCATGGAAGTGACAGACTATTGACTCAGTCTCTTGGAGATGCTCTACTGACAAGACACAAGGCTGAATTCCTGTGAGATATCCTGGAGGATAAGCCACAATGGCCTACCCTGAGGGAACCAGACCTTTGAAGCCAGAAAAGCCACATGAAGATTCCTGCCAGTGCTGGGATGCTTGAGAAGTCCCAGAGAGACCCCTGTCAGTGCTGAGATGCTCCTACCACCATTGGATTCACAAGACTCCGCATCCACTGGCTTGTGATTGTCCTGGCATCATTGTGTGTGCTTCATGAGTCTGAAGAGTACTTAAGGATTGCTATCGGACATATGGGCTAATATTGGACTTAAGGATTTGGACTGGACTGGGTTGGGATGCTTTCCTCTTGTATATAAACCTCTCCCTTATATTAAGGTGACCAGACATCCTGCTTTTTAACAATTTGTCCCACGTCCCGTGGCATTTTAAAATTAAATAAATATATTACAATATTATTTTTGTGTTCTGTGAACATTTTTGCTGCTCCATATACACAAAATTTTTAATCAAGAACACTTTCCTCCCCCCGGTCAATGGTGTCTTGCTTAAAATCTGGTCACTTTACCTTATATATATATATGTGTGTGTGTTTATGAATTTGTTTCTCTAGTACCCCACTCCTGGTACCACTTGTGTTAGTCAGGGTTTTCTAGAGAAACAAAACCAGGACACTAATAATTCTCTCTCTATATTTATATAGATAGAAAGATATCCAACAGAATTAAACAGTTAACTAATCTATAAAGCAGTACAAATGGCTTGGTGCAACTCACTTGCATGAGACTGGTAGTATATTGACACTCCTTCAAGTCTTGGGGGCTGCCGAGTAGTGCTTTGTAGAGCAGTTGAAACTATCCGACCACAAACAGCAAAGAGCAAGGCACAGTCAGCTGATGACAGAGTCCGACAGTCCCAGCTCAAGAGATGTACATTTCCGGAGCGTGGTGAAGCAGGGCTTGTAGGAACCTCAACTCACAGCAACATAAGCCATGGATTAGGTGTCCCACGGGGAGTGTAACTTGGAGCTCGAGGCACAGGGCAAACAAGGCAGCTAGCTGGTCCGAAGATCCAAGAGCGAGAGAGAAAGTGCGGGACTTGCAGAGCCTTTTCTCTCTCCACCCTTCAATTAATCTCACACGTGTTCATTGGCCATGTTGTCACAGTAAACCTACCAATCTCTTTTAGCCATGTTGGCATAGTTTGGTGGCTGTTTTGAGCTGTCAGGATGAAAGTCCAAACCGATTGCCCTGACTCTTCTCAGGAGAAGAATCTGAAGTTAGGACCCCTTCACCTAATATGAATCAAGTTTAAAACATTAAAAACTTCCAAGGATGAGAGGATGTAAATTCAAAGAGACCTGTGTTTTAATCCTGGTTTCTCCACTTCCTAGTTGTATGAGGGAGCTTCAAAAAAGTTCCTAGAAAAATAGTGTCGAGTGATAATGAAAAATTTCCACAAAATTTTTGAAGTTCCTATATATAACCATGGACAAGCTATTTAAGTTCTTCGTGTCTCAGTTTCTCCATCTGTAAAAATGAGTATAAAATTTGTAGTCACAAGATTGCTCTGAAGATCAATATCTGTAAAACTCAACACTTGCTGTATTATTTTCAAATCATGACCTCTAATGTTAACCCTGGAGGATATGTGGGGGGTTGGGTGGGGTGTGTTGGAATTATCCAGGGGCCTGCAAAAGCATATGCCTACACTTTGTTCTGAATTATGAGCTATAGTACAAAAGTTTTAGTTGCCAGGAGAACACTGAGTAATTTCTTGTTTTGAAAATGGTAGGCTGTGAGCTGAGCCCCGGTGGCATAGTGGTTGAGTGTGGGACTGCAGCCCATGAGCTTGACGATTCAAATCCAGCAGCTGCTCTCCAGGAGCAAGGCTGGGTAGCTCCCACAACCACCAGAGGGCAGTGATTGCCCTCCCCCCAAAATAAAAACAAACAAAAAAAAGAAAGTGGTAGGCCAAATAAGTTTGGGAACCTATGGTCTAGGGATATTGTTTTATATATATATGTATATATATTGCACATATATATACATGTATATAAAACTACATACACATAAAATGAGATCACATCACAAACATGAGTACCTTTTTTTCCCAAAGACACATATTTTACTTGTGTACATTTTGTGTTACAAATACAGGGATATCCCAGTATATCTTGCAAAATATAAAACAGTATAAAGTACACAGGAATGTAAAGGACTTTTACCTGATTTAATAGCACCCAATGTGAGAATAGGGCTTTACAAACACATTGCTTAATGAAAAACCAAAGTATAGCTTTTAGCACTCAAGTTAATGAAGTCAAACAGGTATTAAAATTTAAACAAAAATTGGTCATCTAGCTGAGAAGTAATAAAGCCTATTTGGAAAAAGCACACCAGCCTGTGTGATCATGAGGTGTTGATAGGACAAGGTATCAGATATCAAAGACCCAGAACAAAAAAAATCATATCATTGAGAATGAGGGGGAACGCAGAGTGGAGAGCCAAAGCCCATCTGTAGGCAATTGGACATCCCTTACAGAAGGGTTTCAGGGAGGAGATGAGCCCATCACGGTGCAGCATCATTGGAATCTACTAGCTCTTTAATTCCGCCCCCCCCACACACACTATAATGACACCAGTTCTACCTTACAAATCTAGCTAGACCAGAGCATGTACATGGGTACAGCTGATAGCTGGAAACACAGGGAACCCAAGACAGATAAATCCCTCAGGAATAATATTGAGAGCAGCCATACCAGGAGGGTGAGGGAAAGGTAGTGGGGAGAGGGGGCCACTGATCACAATGATTTGCATAGAACCCCTTTCCTGGGGGATGGACAACAGAAAAGTGAGTGAAGGGAAATGTCAGTCAGTGTGAAAAATAATAATAATCTATAAATAATCAAGGGTTCATGAGGGAGGGAGGGGGAAAATGAGAAGCTGATACCAAGGGCTCAAGTAGAAAGAAAATGTTTTGAAAGTGATGGCAACAAATCTACAAATGTACTTGACAGAATGGATGGATATATGGATTGTGATAAAAGTTGAAAGAGCCCCTAATATAATAATTAAAAAAAACTTAAACAAAAAAGCCCAAGTAGTTTTTGAGAGCCATCTATTGCTAAATGTGCTTATGTGTTTATGTTAATTTTGTGATTGAAATGTAGGGGTGGAGTCTAGCCTGTTAATCTGGAGATAGCCATTGAGTAGTCAATGAGGCCGCTATGTGGGCATGGCTTTCTCCTGAGACTTCTGGGAAATCTCGCAATATTTCCCTTGGAAAGATGAGAAGCTATCTTTCCTTGGTGTTGGGAGTTAGTCTCAGAGATGATGAATCACAGACATGACAAGATGGCAGCATCTGAGGAGCTGGAAGAGAAGCCACATGGCTTTGCCCTGATGGAGCTAGACCTCTGAAACTGGAGAGGCCATGTTGGGACCCCTGCCATCACTGAGTTGCTTTGGCCACCATGCTGTTGATGGACCCTGAGCCCTGGAAGCAAGAAGTCATGAGGGGACCCCTGCTGGCGCCAAGACTCTGCACCCACTGACCTGTGACTTCATGAGTTGGAAGGAGACTTTATAGACTGGTATCGGGCATATGGGCTAGCATTGGACTTATGACTTTGAACGGGACTTGGTTGGGATGCTTTCTCAGTGTTTCATTCCTTTTGTATATAAACCATTCCCTTATATTCATATGCATGTCTATGAAATTTGTTCCTCTAGTCTACCTGGACTAACACACTAAAAATAACTAGTATGTGCTGATGAACTTATTATTATTTCTTTAGTATTTACTTTTCCTAATGCTTATAACAGTTAGATGGTTGATGGTAGAGTAGTTGAAACAGATGATGAAAACACCGAAGTATAGGAAATATACAATGGATATGCACACACTCATATTCTCATAAAGGATGTCTCACAATTTATCAGAATTTAAGAATTAGGAGATAGACAATTGACTCCAGTATAGGACGGAAATTCTGATGTAAATTATATGACGATGCATGTTTAAATTTATAAATAGTATTTTATTTTATTTTTTTTTGGGGGGTGGCATCACTGCTCTCTGGTGGTGGGAGTAGGAGACCCAGCCCCACTGCTGGAATTGAACCTCCATCCCAGTGGGCCGCAGTCCCATGCACAACCACTACGCCACCGGGGCTCATTCATTTTATAAGTTGAAAGTAAGTCTCCAGCATTCTTGTGTTGATTTCTCAAATCTCAGTAGTTTTCTTTTAGTGCTTATAGTACATACAAGTGTGGAAAATGTCATTAGGTAGCTTTTCTTTCTTTCTTTTTAATCATTTTATTGGGATCTTGTACAACTCTTAACAATCCATCCATCCACCGTGTCAAGCACATTTGTTCATTTATTGCCATCATCACTCTTAAAACATTTGCTTTCTACTTGAGCCCTTGGTATCAGCTCTTCGTTTTCCCCCTCCCTCCTCCACCCACCATCAGGTAGCTTTTCATGGCATCATTATTTCATGACTGCCCTCCAAGAATATCTAGTGACTCTACTATGATTTTTTTTAACCAATTCTCTCATACTGGACATTTCGGTGGTCTCCCCCTACTCCATTTGAGCTATCATAAACACCACCACCAGGAACAATTTTGTGGCTTAACCTTTACCTACATCCCTGATGACTTCTCTAGAATTCATTTGGCCCTAACTGCTTTGGAAAGCACCTTGTCTCCCTGAGCTTTTCCAAGATCCCATGGCCAGTAGCAAACCCACAAACATTTCAAGTGAAACAAAAAATGCAAGTGTTTGCTCCTTCCCCCCACCACTGAGGGAGCGCCAAGGTTGTCAGGGAAAAGGAAGGCAGGGTAGCCAAGTCTCAATCGAGACATGGTTTTCACATTGTCTGAACCTGCTGGGGCAGGCCAGCCTTTGGCAGGGAGTGACTTTATAATCTCTTCTGCCAGAAGCTTCCCCAAAATTTCAACTTCCTTTTGAGTCCCCAGTGAAGATGCTTGACATTCACAGAGAGCTAAAGAAGAAAAAGAAGTGCTCGCGGACAAACGAAAACAGCCAATGCCAGCTGGCTGGGAGTCATCACTTCTGTGTATGAAAGGTGGAGAGAACCCAGTCAGAGCCCTAAGTAAACAGCTCATGGAGACAAAAGATGGGGTGTTTTCTTTTCTCAGCACTGGAAATTCAGGAACGACTTGTATCAGATTTTGCAACCTTTGCAAGAGTTTGGGTATCATAACATAACAATCATTCTGGAACAGTCTCAGAGCCAATTACCAGCTTCTATAGCCTGAAGACTTAAGATGGCTATAAAACCAGCTCAAACCAGGTTACTACTGGGTAATCTCAGAGATGCAAAATGGGACAACAGGGCTTTAAAGAACCCACAGGGAAATCCCATTATCTTCTCATTCCAGTTCCTCACCAACGTTTTTCAGACTGTTCATATTTGCAAAGATTTCAAAGTCATCCCCACTACCAACTGTGGCTGTTGCTCAACCCTATGAACTTTGAACTGGAAGCATTCTCCCAGTGAACTAAGGGCAAAAAGAGAAAAAGAATATGCTTTACTTAAACAAGGAACACAGAAATGTGGGTGGTGGCTTCTCACATCAGACTCTTAAAACACCAGGAGCTGAGATTCAGGAAGAAATCTCCCAAACCAAAGGCATTTCAAGATGTGTATGGGTTTTTCCTCTGTGTATGAAGTATAGTCAAGTGTCCAGGTGTAAGGAAGAATGTTTTGTTCAAAAAATAGAAGGCTAAGCAAACACTATAGGTTGGAAAGAAATGACAGTGCTTTAGAAAGGGGAAAAAGAATAGATGATAAATTCCTTTAGGATTATAATAATCCATAAGGCATTTTCTGCAACTTTAGAATGAATTATGTGGTCTCTTTCCATGGCATATCTTCCTTTTTAATTATGTATCTTATAGGTTATTGTTGAAGTATTAACATCCCTGGAGTAGCTGGAGTAAGATGACCATACATTGTGTATCACAAAGAACCTTCCAGAGGTCAAAGCACTCTTGCAAATAGTTTATACCTGGTTAGTGAGTGTTGATGGGTTATGCTTGTTTTCTAGAATTTCTTTGAGAATTCATTATTGCTCTTCGATGCCTTTGGTGTGATTATTCCAGGACTCTGCACAGTGCTTCCCATCAGTCAAGCCTCGTTCTCTCATCTAAAGATAGTCATGGTCTCTACGTCCTGTGTCTTAGAAGAGTATAGTTAGAGTGCTCCTTAGAAGCAAGGATGGAGGGACTTTATTTAATATACTTTGGACATATAGGAGAAACAAGACCCTGGAGAAAAACATCATAACTATTAAAGTGGAAGACCCCTCACTGAGAGAGAATTGACACAGTGACATCAACAATTATGAGGATGGTGTAGAACTTAGCAGTGTTTAATTGTGCAGTTATGAATCAGAATGGACGTGATGGACCATTACAATAAAAGGCACACTATCTTAATTACTTATTTGATCACCACTAGCACATATGTGTATATATATACATATATACATATTATGTATATACATACATATATACATATTATGTATCTCCTAAGTCAGAACAAAAGCTGTAGTTTCATAATCTTCTCTATCTTGTTCACTATGTCTGAAATAGCTGGTTAGGGTTGGTTTTTCCATGGCTTGGACCATAGGGCTGTGTTAGTCCCGGTGGCCTAGAGAAACAAATTCATCAACACTAATATGTATATAAGAAAGAGCTTTATATCAAAGAAAAATTGTATACTAGGAAACATCCCATCCCAGTCCAGATCAGGTCTTTAAGTCTGATATTGGCCTATATGTCTGATACCAGTATATAAATTCCTCATCAGACTCATGCAGCACATGCAATGACATCAAATGCAGGAAGATCACAGACCAGTGGCTGGAAAGTCTTGTGGACTCAGTGGCAGTGGAAGCATCTCGGCACCGGCATGGATCTCCATGTGGTTTCTCCAGCTGCAGAGCTCTGGCTCCATCGGTGTAGTTCCATGTGGCTTGTCAATGGGGATGTCTCCCAGGGAGAGGAAGCAGAGAGAGAGGATATATGGCTTGCAGTGAGCTATTGATCTCCTTTGCATCTCCAAATGAAGTTACAAGATGAGACCCGATTGACAGGCTAGACTCTACCCCTTGCAATTTGTTAGGAGATTATGTAACTGCCACAGGGTCCTAGTTAGTAATATAACCCCTTATTTGATGGCTATTGCTTGGGGTTACTTCACCACTTGGAGTTTCACTTTCATCTTCTATAAAATAGGGATGCTGTTGCTGGTAGGTGCTGTTGAGTTGGGTCAAATAAGGTCATAGCGACTTTAAATACCACTGGATTCTGGGCCACCTTCACAAGTGTTAAGTTTGAGCCTATCATTGCTGCCCACTGTGTCAGTCCATCTCCATTAGGGTCTTCTTTTTAGCTGCCCTTCACTTTATAAGTATAATATCCTTTTTCAAGGACTTGTCTCTCCTGACACTGTGTACAAAGTATGTAAGATGAAGCGTTGCCATTGAGAGGGCAATGAAGACTGGCAATTCTTGCCAATTCTCCTAAGAAAGATTTGTTTGTCTTCTGAGCAGTACATGGTACATTCAGTGGTCTTTGCCTGCATCACAATTCAAATGCATTGGGTCTTCTTCAGTCTTCCTTATTCCATGCCCAACTCTCACAGGCATATGCGGCCATGGGCAATTCCATGACTTGAGTCAAGTGCACCTTAGGTAGACCTCAAAGTAACATCCTTGCTTTCCAATACTCTAAAGAGGTCTTGTGCAGCAGATTTACCTAATGCAGTGCATCATTTGAGCTCTTGAATGCTACTCCCATGAGGATGACTGTGGACCCAAGCTAGACAAAACCCTTGACACCTTCAATCTATTCTCCGTTTATCATGATGCTACCTATTGACCCAATTGTGAAGATTTTGGTTTTCTTTACATTGAGTTGTAATCTATACTGAAAGCTGCAGTCTTTGGATTTCATTAGCAAGCACTTCAGATCCTCCTTACTTTCAGCAAGAAAGGCAGTCTTTTCTACAGGTCACAGGTTGTTATTAAAACTTCATCTTATCTTCCGGCTGCATCCTTCTTCACTTAGTCCAATTTCTTAGGTTATGGCTCAGCATACTAATGGAGTAAAATGTGGATGGTGATTTATAATTTGTGGATTTGTTGTGAGAATTTGAATGTTCGTGTTGCTATTCGTTGCTCTCAAGTTAATCCTGACTCCAGGCAGTTCCACCTGATGCAGAATAAAATCGCTCCATTGGTTTTTCTCGTCTGTAATCTTTACAGAAGCAGGTCACTGGGGGCGACCTTATATGGCACTGTTCTGTGGGTTTGAGCTACCAACCTCTCAAATATTGGCTGAGAACAAACCACTTATGCCACCTGGAACAACTTCTGTAACTGTTTAGGCCTGCTTTTTATGTCTCCAATAGTTATTTTCCACCTATATTTCAGTGATTTATTTCATTGTCCCAGATAATGGCTACCTCTTGCCCCAGAACCTTGTCATCCCCTCCCAGTGATTCTTGGGCCAGTCGTGTGACTCTCTTCAGCTGGCTGGATACCAGCAATGATGATGCAAGGAGAGAGTGGAAATGCATGTGTGCCTTTCCAACTGCCTTCTTGTGGGACTTGACTGCTTGCCTTTGCATCTCTGTGTGGCCATGAGAACATGCCTGGGCCTGCCTGCTTGAGGGAGAGGAGAGATGTATGTGCCTGAATGGCCTTGTTTGCTCCAGCTGACCCCGTTGAGCGATGCCTCCGTTGGAAGCCAGCCAGTTGCCTCCAGACATGTGAGGGAGTCTACCTGAGACCAGAGAACCACCCAGCTTCAACCTCTGATGGGCAGACTCATGAGTGAAATATGTGTGCATGATTGTGGTTTGAAGTCACAGGCTTTCAGAGTGGTTTGTTATGTGGTAAAAGCTACCAGATACATCAACATACTGCTTAATTTGCTTATTAATTACTGTTTAATTTACTTATTAATTAAGTGCACGGTCTCTCTTCCAAATAGATCACTAGCTCCAAGAAGGTAGAGATTTTTGGTTGTTTGGTTCACATCTATGTGTAGTCTCCAGTACAGAGCTTGGTAAACAGTATTTCATAAACACTTGAGTGTTAAAGGAATAACATATATGCTCAAAAAGTGATAGCTATTATAACAACAACAACAACAAAAAAAAAAACCAAACCAGAACAAAACTCATGGCTATTGTGTCCATTCTGATTCACAGTGACCCTCGAAGACAGGCTTGATCTGCCCCTGTGGGTTTCTGAGTCTCTAATCCTGTCAGATGTAGAAAGCCTGTTTCTTCTCCCGAGGAGGGACTGACTGGTGGCTTTGAACTGCTGACTGAGTAGCTTTCAGCCCCACATGTAACCACTGACCAGGGATCTTCTAGCTGCTGTAAGTTTTTTATGCCACAGTTAGAGGCTTTTTCCTCAATGTATTAAATTATATTATCCACTGACATTATTCAAAAAGAGGGAGGAAAGAGATGCCCTTCCTTGAGTCCATTATGGGAGATGGTAGTTGACAATAATGTCAGATGATAAGCCCTATTCTTCCCAAATTGATTTGAAGTTTGGGTCTTATGAGCCTGAGGGTCTTCTTTTGTGACTCTATGTATACCACCTGGGGGTTGCCACTCTGCTCACATCAACTGTTTTTGTTTTTAACCTGGAATTCCCACGAGGCGCAATGGCTAATCACTCGATTTCCCAGTGAAAAGTTGGCAGTTCTAACCAACCCATGGCTCTAAGGGACCAAAGGCTGGTGATCTGCTTTCATAAAGACTTTTGCCTAGAAAACCCTGTGGGGCTGTTCTATTCCACCCCAATGGGAAGCTCCGAGTTATCAACTCAATGGCACCGGACAACAAGAAGAAATTGAGGCAAAAGAGAAGTTCTTAATGCTCAGAATCCAGAAGATCAAATTGCGTCATAAGAGGGTTTTTTAAAGAGCCATGAATACAGTTGAATGTTCTATTTTATTTCCACCTCTTTCATCTGGTCAAAACATAATGAAAGAAGAGTCACTCCTACTTGATTTACCACCAAGACATTGAGACTGCTGGATCACTGAACCGCAGCTGTGTTCATTTCCAGAACACAAGCTTCTGGACCTGCAGGTTGTGCTCTCTCACAAAAACGATGTAAACTCTGGTACACGACAGTGTGTGTGTAAGACCATTCCCATTTGAGGGTGAATCAAAACAAACAGAGGTGGTATGCTCTCCTTCTACTTATTCAATCTGCATGTTGAGCAAATAATCAGAAAAGGTGAATATAGTATCAGGGTTGCAAGAAAGTATGTGAAAAACCTCTGATATGCTGATGGCACAACCTTCCTTGCGGTAACTGGGAAGATTTGAAGCACTTGCTGATGAAGATCAAGGACTGCAGCCTTCAGTATGGATTGCAACTCCATGTAAGGAATATAAAAATCCTCAGAACTGGGACAATAGGTAGCATCATGATAAACGGAGAATAGATTGAAGGTGTCAAGGGTTTTGTCTAGCTTGGGTCCACAGTCATTCAAGAGCTCAAAAGATATATTGCATTAGGCAAATCTGCTGCATGAGACTTCTTCAGAGTATTGGAAAGCAAGGATGTTATTTTGAGGTCTAAGGGGCACTTGACTCAAGCCATGGAATTGCCCATGGCCGCATATGCCTCTGAGAGTTGGGCATGGAATAAGGAAGAATGAAGAAGAGCCAATGCATTTGAATTGTGATGCAGGCAAAGACCATTGAATGGACCATGTACTGCTCAGAGGACAAACAAATCTTTCTTAGGAGAATTGGCAAGAATTGCCAGGCTCCATTGTCCTTTAGATGGCAGAGCTTCATCTTACATACTTCGTGCACAGTGTCAGGAGTGACAAATCCTCGAGAAGGACCTCATGCTTGGTAAGAACATTTTAAAGGGGGCAGCCAAAAAAGGAAGACCCTCACCAAGCTGGATGGGCACCATGGCTCAGGCATGGGAATGACTGTGAGGATGGCGCGGGGCTGGGCAGTGCTTTATTCTGCTGTGCATTGTGTTGCTGTGGGTCAGAACTGACTTGATGGCACCTGATAACAGGGACATAGCACAACCCAGTACATGTTATAGAGCAGTTCATGTGTGCCACTCCCTGGTGGCCAAGTGGCTTACTTGTGATAACCACAAGGCCTGATAACCATTAGCGATTCCACTGAACAAAGATGAGGCCTTGTGCTCTCCTAAAGCTTGATCGCCTCAGAAACCCTAAGGGTAGTTCAATGATGTCCTCAGGGGACATGAGTCAGAGCTGAATGGATAGCAGTGAGTTTGGGGCCTTGGTATAAAACCACTGTGCATGAACTCACTGTGCAGGCAGGTACAGTAACAAGCCTAATTTTACAGATGAGGAATCCGAAACACAGAATGTTGGCTTGCTCGGTCATCCTGTGGGCCAGTCAGGGTGCCTTTGAATCTCTGTGCCTTGTCTGTAAAACCAGTGTTCTTGAGAAAGAAATCACCTTAGGTCCTCTGGGCAGAAGCAATGACCACATGGTGGCCAGTGTGGGGGTGTGCCACACCACACCATCCTGTGTTCTGTGTAGCTGTGGGAACCACACTCAGTGTTAGCGTGCTGTGGCAGCATGGTATGCTCACCGTCTGCAGGGCTGCTTCAGAACCTTCTCCAGAGCTGTGGAATTCCACCCCATGAGCTACCTGTGCAAACCAAGAAGGGCAGGCTCGGAAAGCTTCTGAGGGAACTGTGAACCACAAGGAATGGGAGCCATAGTTGTCCCCCCACCCTCTAGTGGGGTCATTTTGAGACACATTTTCACAGGTCCCTCAGAGGTTCTCCAGCAATGCGGTACTATGCCCAATGGCTCACAGTGGTTTCTAGCTCCTAAGTCCACTATTATTACCTTCCTTCCTTTCCCTCTCCCTTTTGCCTCCCCACCTCATTTTAAGTCACTGAGCCCACTCCTTCAGAGGATGCCTGACCACACATCTTTGTCTCTTCATTTGGAGAATCTAAGCCAAGACACACTGTCTGATAATCTAGGGACACTCTGCAGGCCACTAGCCCTCTCAGACATTGATTGCACGGCAACAGCTTCAAGGCTCTCAGAAATTCTGCTGCTGCAAAGTAACCTGGCTAGCAGCCCTCTTTAATCAGAGTTTTGAATACGGATGCTTGGATTCTGCAAGTCAATGGGTGGGAGACATAAAGAGTTAACGTGTTTGGCTGCTAATCAAAAAGTCTGCATCTGTTCCGTGGTGTCTCACAAGAAAGGGCTGGTGATCTTCTGCAAAATCATGTGCAGAGAAGCCTGTAGAGCACAACAGCTCGGACACACTCTGGGCCTCTGTGCATCAGCATGGACTCCCTGCAGCTGTCTATGGGTGGGTTCCATCCTCAGCCGCGCTCCAGGGCAGGGAGCCAGTTGTTCTGTACAGCTCCCTGGACTCTTCAGACAAAGCATTCTGTAAACAGCCTCTTGGCCCTTTCCTCATACATGGGAAGGCCTGTCTGCTGGCAGGGCCAGGACTCTGGCTGCCCAGGCTGGGAATGCAGCTGTGGCACCCTGAGAAAAGTTCCACTTGCTGCTGACGTGAGTGTCTGGATGAGCTGAACAGGAAATAGATGCCAACCGGCCTGCCTCCCCACACTCGCCTGCTAACAAGTAGTCATGGGAGAATTTAATTGGCGCAAATCCAGAAGGGCTAATTACTTCCGATAGTGGGGTGCAGAAGGGCTCTTGGGAGACCCAGTGATGGCAGGAACAGGAGGATGTGCGCCACAGGCTGGCACGCAGGTCTGCAGCTCTGGGCCGGAGGCTCCTGGGTGGGGTTGGGGGTGGGAGCAGGAGCCAAAGGCCCTGGCAGGTAGTGGATCTACCTCCACCTTCCAAGGTCATGTATTTCAGTAACAGCATTGAGATTCTCAGATTTCTGAGATCAGGTTACAACTCTTTGACGGAACTTCATGAGGGTTTGGGTGAGCATTCTCTTGCTTAATAGAAATGAAACCAGTGGAAACAAGGACAACAGAGATAGTATCACTTTCTGAGTTTTTTGTGACAGAGGCACACACACAACACAACTTTTGATTGGATCCTTTATGTTCGATACTCTACATGAAGGTTTCTTAGCTTCTGCACTATGGACAGTTCGTGCCAGATAATTTTGTATTGCAGGGGACATTTCTGTATATTGCATAGCATGTATGCAATATACATGCTGCAATATACAGCTGTGCTTACTAAATGCCAGTGGTATCCTGTACCTCCAACTGTGGTGACCAAAATATCTTCTAACACTGCTCATTGGGAGGCAAGATCAATCACAGATGGGAGCCAGTGGGTTACTTCAAGGGGCAGTAAAGTTGAATGGTTATAGTTTTCCAACCTTGATTGTCTTTATTTCAATTTTTTTGGCATCACTGCCCACTGGTGGGAGTGAGAGGCCCAGCCTTGCTCCTGGAGAGCTGCTGCTGGGTTTGAACCACCAAGCCAGTGGGTCGCAGTCCAGCACTCAACCACTACGCCACTGGGGCTCAGTCCCTATTTCAATTTTTTTTATGGTTAAAGTTTATTCAGTAACATAAGTGGCAATGAACCAACAAATCCAATAATTTGATCATTGTAATTCTGTCCATTAGGATTGAATACATTTGCTATATATCCATTCAGCTGCATGACATGTTTTTATTCGCTATTTGAGCAACACGGAAATATGTATGCAATTTCAAGCTGTCTTCCTCTACTTTTTCTATTTCCTTTTAAAGGAGCTCACTGATTCTGGAGACTGGTTAGTATAATACAACGGACATAAGGATAAAAGTACAAAATAACACAACACCAATGTCAACACACGTTATTATGTTTAGAATTAGGATGTTATTTTTTGTTATTCACAAAATTTCTTTAGAACATCAATCAATGCTATTAACTTGAACTTGAGGTATACACAAAACATACACAACTTTTCAAAGCAACACTATGTTTTAAAATATCAGAAACAGTATCGCTGCTGATTTGTACTTGGACTTAATGGAACAAGAAGAGAACATGTTCAACGAGGGAGAGTTACATTGAAAACAAAATTCTCAAAGTTAAATATGTCTTCCTCTCCCTTTGTACTTACCCATAGGCTACTCGAGGTCCTCAGAGGATTGATTATGAGGGGGGAAAGTCAACCACAGCTTTAAGATCTTACTTTGGAAGAACTAATGAAAAAGCAAATATGAAAGGTGAGACTTCATCCCCGTCTTCTTCAGTAGTTTTTCTTCTTATAGAAAAAGTTTGAATCCTTTTATTATAAATATGCATAAACCATTAGTTTTTGCAGTTTTCAGGTCAAGTCCAGCACTTTATACAAATTCTATGAGACGAGGTCATCTAATCTTAAGTCGTGACATCATCCATTCATGTTCTTGGCACAATTCTTCGCCAGCATGCCTGGATCTGCCACTGGAGATCTTTAATAGAAGTGAGCTTCAAAAACTGGGAGATTTCGGCTACAGTCATGCATTCTTTAACATGCTGCTTATTAGCAAAAATCAACAATCTAGCTTTCTTTGGGTCCTCGTGTGCCAATATTTTATAGAGTTCTTCTCTTGTTACAGACATCCTTTCTCTGTCTGTACTGTCCACAACCACTATAACAAACTCAGTATAGTAAGTGTTCCAGGAAGAACGAAGATATATGTGCCACCGATATCCCACATTAGGAAACGCTTATTAACCACTATCTCTTCTACATTTCTTCCTATTGTAGGAGATGTATGCACAACTTCATTCATAGAAAATTGGTAAAGAATAGTAGTTCCCCCTGCCTTCTCCAGCCCAACCATGATAACTGTTTCTGGTGACTGAACAGTCTCCCTGTCCTGGTGAAGAGAATCTTCGTCCTCCTGCAGCAGACCCCACTCCAGCTGAGAGAAGCGCCCGGACTCTGCCTCTGCTGCTGTTGCTCCCGCGCTGGCCGCCACTGCTTCCCAGGAAGGGAACCCCAGGGAAGCCGAAGCCCAGGCCCCGCCACTTCCCCGCGGCACTCACCCGGCTCACAGGCACTCATCTGGCTCTCGGACATCGCTGCTGCGTTGCCTGTGTGAGCCTTCGATTGTTTGTATTAAAGTTTTCGGGCTGAGCCCCGGTGGCGTAGTGGTTGTGCGCAGGACTGCGGCCCACTGGGATGGAGGTTCAATTCCGGCTCCCAGGAGCAAAGGCTGGGCCTCCTACTCACACCACCTGAGGGCAGTGATGCCTAAAAAAAACAATAAGAAAAAAAACCAAACAAACAACAAAAAAAATTACATCACTATAAATGAGGAAGAGTACAGATTGGGGACCTGAAGTCCATCTGTAGGTGAAGTGACATCCCTTTACAGAAGGGTAGCCAGGAGGAGAGGAACCAGTCAAGGTGCAGTGTAGCAACGATGAAATATACAACTTTCCTCTAGTTCTTAAATGCTTCCTATCCCCCTACTCTCATGATCCCAATTCTACCTTACAAATTCGGCTGGACCAGAGGATGCACATGGTACAGATAGAACCAGAAACCTGGGGATTCCAGGGCAGATATTCCTTCAGGACCAGTGGTGAGGGTGTTGATACTGGGAGGGTGGAGGGAAGGTGGAGTCAAAAGGGGAAACTGATTACAAGGATCTACATATAACCTCCTCCCTGGGGTATGGACAACAGGAAAGTGGGTGAAGGGAATCATCGGACAGTGTACCATATAACATAGTAATAATTTATGAAGAGCTGATACCAGGGGCTTAAGTGGAAAGCAAATGTTTTGAGAATGATGATGGCAACAAATGTTAAGGTCTTAACCATTGCACCCCAAAGACTCCCTGAATGACTTTGCTGTCATGACGGTTCGATGCTGTCGATTCCGATGCATGTGGACCTGGTGCACACAGAAGGAAACACTACCTGTTCCTGCATCACCCTCACACTTGCTGGAGTGTTTGAGTCCATTGATAGAGCCATAGTATGTAATGCCTCTGGGTCTGTTTCCTTACTTGTATAGTATGGTTATTGCACAGATTAAGTAAGTTAGTATTTGTGTATAAATCAACATTTACAAAGTATTTAGCATTACAAGGTACATATAAATCTCTCAGTAGTCATCACTATTTTTATTTGTGTACTCTTTGGGGCTTTTATGTAGCTTTGAATCCATGATGACTAGCAAATATGTCCAATGAATGCTATAGTCAGGAAAGGAAGGAGGGCAGGTGGGAATGAAGAAAAGAGAAGATTAGCAGTGAGACGATGAATGTCAAGATGTGAGAAAGGAAGATTAAAAGCCTTCTCCAGAGAGTGCTTGCCTTTCTAGCTAGAGCCTGTGACTCGGGGTTCCTGTGTCAGATCAGACCCTTTGGCAGGAGAGAGGATCAAGGAGAGAATCTAACCAGAGCTCCAGGGATGTGTAAAGGGAACCAAATTCCAAATTTCAAAGGGGGTGTACACATGCATGGAAACATGCTTCAAATGTCTTGGGGTGGGATCTGTGATAAGCAGAAGAAGCAAAGTAGAACTATGGGATGTTCCTTTTTTCCTTTAGGAAGGTCTGACGTGTGGCTAACAATAGGTTATGTAGTCCTCCCCACGGCCTGTGAAGTACCTCCATAGACTTGGAGTTGGACCCTTCAGAAGGTGGGAACAATGCAACACAAGGACACAAACTCCTCGTGCCCCCTCAGAGCAGGGTCTACTTCTAAAGGCTCTACATCAGCAGTTCTCAACCTTCCTAATGCTAGTGACCCCAACCCTAAAATTCTCTTTTTTTTTTCAGAGTTCAGTGGTTTTTTTTGGAACACATTACCCCAGAAGGTTTAGTCAAAAAGACCAAAGCCCATGCCATCATCAGCTCCTTCAGACTCTTCTTTCTTGGCTTCCACCTTCTTCTCCTCAGCTGGAGCAGCAGCAGTGGAGGGTGCAGATCTCCCGGCTGATGCGGCACCAGCTGATGGCCCTGGGGCAGGGCCACCAGCTCCTACACTACAGGTGAGGCTCCCAATCTTGATGTTGGCCAGAGTCTTGGCCAACAGGCCAGGCCAGAAGGGCTCCACTTGACGCTGGCAGTCTTAAGGAGGGCACTGATCTTGTCCTCTGTGATGGTCGTGCAGGATGACAGCCGAGTAGATGCAGGAGAGCTTGGAGACAGAGACCATGGCATGCGAGTGCTGGGCTGGTAGCCACCGGGCGTGGTGCTAGTCACCGCATGAAGTTGAGGGGCTCACCCCAATGGGGCCCTAGCTTCCTCAGAAGAACCAAGTACCTTAGTGGCAGCTTAGGAAAGCCATAAAATTATTTTTATCACTACTTCCTATCTGCAGTTTTGCTACTGTATTGAATTAGGCAACCCCTGTGAAAGGGTCATTTGACCCCCAAAAGGGTCGCGGCCCACAGGTTGAGAACCACTGTTCTAGAACAACACTGTTTAATTGAGCCTTCCGTGTTTTGAGCATTCTGTCTCTACACTGTCCAATAGGCATCAGCCCCATGCTATGTTGCTCCCAAGCACTTGAATTGTGGCCAGTGTCACAAAGAAACTGGGTTTGAAATTAAGTCTATGAAATTTACATAACTAGCAAGCCATTGGCTACCCTGTTAAGCAACTCAGGTCTAGAAGAAGCCAAATTCTCCTAGGGCACACTGAGAGATGGTAGCCGACTACTCTCACGGTGAAGGGAATAGCATCCACTTCTATTTTCCCTCACTCATACTCACCTGCCAAGTATGCCCCATGATGTGCAAGGTTCACTTCTGTAGGCCCCCAGAGACTTGGTGTGGGAAGACAATGCAAATTCTGAGTCAATGACAATAATGAGCATGGCAATTACTATGTTATCATTATGGCTACAATTATTAAAAACACTTATGGAGCATTTAGAGTATGCCAGATACTGTACTAAACATCCCACATGGGCCACCTTTCATCGGGAAGGTCTAGTTATTATGCTTGTTGTATAGATGCAGAAATGGAGTGACTGAGAAACTAAGAAATATGTCAGAGTCATATATTAGTGTACAAGGGAGTTAGGATGTTACATGATTGGAAACATCAAATCAACTCTTTTCCATGGAGCTGATTCTGATCCCTAGCGACCAAGTAGGACAGGACAGAACTGCCCCATATGGATTTCTGAAACTGGAGATCTTTATGGGATTACAAAGTTTCATCTTTTATGGATTCTGTTCCCACTCTTATCTAAGGTTCCTTGGTTTTTTGATCTTGGAAGGCAGGTAGCAGGTAATCTTACTTTGCTGGAGACTGAAGAGTTTTCTGCGACACAAACTTGCGGTACTAAAACGAGGATAAAAAAAGACATGCAAATCCTTAAGAGTTGAGCTCCCTACTTGGAAATGAGGGAAAGCTGAGTCCGTATTAGAGATTTTGAACCACAATGCTCCTGTAGAGAAAGAACAGATTTCAGCAGGCTGTTATCCAAGTGGCTAACAGGATTGCTAAGTGCAGGGTGTGCTTTATCTCCCCAACATTGCCAGCTCATTCCCATAGGTTCAGCAGTCCCAGGTAGCACCCTGAAATCCAGGCAGGGCTGCACTATGACTTTTGTAGGTAGGTACTTCTATCTTGGTAAGCCAGTAGCAGAGTACCAAAAATTATATGCTTCTTCCCTGTCACCATCATGACTCCAATTACACCTTAAAAATCTGGCTAGACCAGAGAATGTACACTGGAACAGATAAGAGCTGGAACCCAGAACAGATAACCCCCCAGGACCACTACTGAGAGCAGCCCTCCCAGGAAGGGGAGGGGAAGGTGGGGGGAGGAAAGAGGAACCAATCACAATGATCCCAGGGGGATGGATAACAGAAATGTGGATGAAGGGAGACATCAGTTAGCGTAAGAAATGAAAAAAAAAGATAATTTCTAAATTATCAAGGGTAAATGAGGGAGAGTAAAAATTGAGAAGATGATACCAAGGGCTCGAGTAGAAAGAAAATGTTTTGAAAATGATGATGGCAACAAATGTACAAAAGTGCTTGACACAATGGGTGGATGTATGGATTGTGCTAAGTTGTATGAGCCCTCAATAAAATGATTTTAGAAACTGCATTTATATAAAGATAAATATAATCTAGGAGAGGCTCATTATTAAATACCATTATCATTAGATTGATTTTCCTGAGAATTTAAATGGAAAGTTAAGCCATTTGTGTGGGCCATGAAGGGTGTGGCTTTATAGTTACTGAATCTAGTGGGTAAATTGGCTCGGATTCCAGCACTTGAAAGAGGTGAGGAATACAGGAAGTTCTGGAAGTGGCTAGGTCAGGGTTTATACCCTCAGTGCAATTGAGTGGAGGGGAAAAAAAGGTTCCTAAATTTTCAATAACTTCTCAATGCAATGTAAGCTTTCATTACATTATGACTGTAGGCAGAAAAATACACCTTTTTTTGGAAAGACCTGCTTCTCTGTCAGCCAGTCGAAATTACAGGTATTTCCGGGTCATATTACAGTTGTGGCAGGGGCTTGAAATAGCATCTCCACTCATCATGGCTTCAAAATTATGGTGGTTATTAGATGGGCCCGCCACTAGATCGTGTTATTTTAATGTATTACTAAGAAGCGCATATATTACATTACATTTTTTAATTTAAATACTGTTTGAATAAAAAACATTCCATCCATAAACCGGTGTGCTTTCTTTTATGCATTTCAAGCATCTTTTCCTCCTTGCCCTCCTTCCCAACCCCCCAGGGGGCTCCTACTTTACTAAACTCAATGTCTACAGAGGGAGGAAGCTCATACAAAGTGCTCGATAGTTACGAATCGGTCAGTTCCTTAACTTCATCCCCTGCAAGCCAGCCACGCAATGGACTTGGCTGATAGAGTACGTCCACCTGGTGGAGAAGCCCAGGACAGGGTTAAGGAGAAAGGAGTTGCTGGAGCGATCTGAGGATAACGTCACACCCCAGGTGTGCAGTCTGATAAGGTGTTAATTGGGCACCAGGTGAAGCCGGAGAGGTGCCCCAGATAGGCCATTCAAATGCTTTTGTTTGTTTTTCCCGGTGGTCTGATGGATTTCAGAACAGCATCAGTCCACCTTTTTTGGATGCTACTTCCGTGGGTCCTTCTTTGAAGCTCAGGGCCGTGTTCCTGGGGCAGCGCCGACATTCCCGTTTTATATGCCTCATATCCGCATGTGTTTCTCGCTGTCACGGAGCACCTCCCCCGAGCCAAGCCATTTGATAGTGCTTTACGTGCATTACCTCATTCTGGCCTCACTGCTCCACGGGGACAGTGATGTTATTATTTCTGTTTTTACATATGAGGCAATCAAGGGAGGCTGGAAAGAGCAAGTCATTTGCTTGAATTTGTAGAGGCAGCCAGTGGTGACTTGGGAGCTGAAGTTGGTCTAACTCTTGTGAAAGTCTTTTCTTCTTGAACACTTGGCTTTTGTTCATAGAACTTGCTTCCCTTGAAAGATAGGGCCTATCACACTCGTATCACAGGTGGACCAGGGATGCAGATGCAGGTCATAAAGTGACCAGATTTTAAGCAGGACCCCATTGACTGGGGGGAGGGGAGGCTCTTGATTAAAATTTTGGTCTATAGGGAGCAACAAAAATGTTCATAGAACACAAAAATCGTATTGCAATATATTTATTTAATTTGATTAATTTTGGGGGGGTGGGCATCACTGCTCTTTGGTGGTGGGAGTACGAGGTCCAGCCTTTGCTCCTGTGGAGCCACTGCTGAAATTGAACCTCCATCTCAGTGGAGTGCAGTCTTGTGCACAACCACTACACCACCGGGGCTCAGCCCCTATTTATTTAATTTTAAAATGCTGCGGGAAGTGGGACAAATTATTAAAAAGCAGGATGTCTGGTCACCTTAAGCTTGTGTCAAGGGGGGGAGAGGGGGAGTTTGGGGTGGAGAGCACAAGACACCTGTGTCAATTCATACCTGATATGGTCTTAGAATTTTTGGATCCATGAATCCGAAGATAGCGTCCCTTCATACCCAAAGCCTATTGTTTTATGATCATCTCAGAGGCTACTGGTATTAGACAGGTCTGAGAGCCAGCATCCACTTAATGATAGTAGGTTTAGTTCTTGTTATTGTGGGGTGGTTGTGGGGGCCGAGGTGGTGTTGGTGGCGAAGGCGATGTTCGGAAATAATCTTGAGGCCAGAAAAGAAAAGCAGCTTTGTGGTTTAAGATGAAGGTAAAAAAAAATCTGCATGTACATCTTTGGTTTTGTAATTAAAGGTTAAAGGCAGGGGCTGGGGAAAGAAGTCACCTCTCTGGCCTGCAGCTGTCTTAATCAAGTTTGAATCTCCACTGAACTTTGAGAGAAAACCCCAAACCAAACTCATTGCCATCAAGTGGATTCTAATTGATCACGACCCTGTCGTGCAGAATAGAACTGTTGTGGGTTTCTGAGATTGCACATCTTTTGTCACGGTTGTTGTTGGAGCCATTACGCTGATCTGGGCCCTGGCAGGCCATGCACTACAGAAGGGAACACCGCACGGTCCTGCACCATCCTCACAATTATTTCTAGTGTCCAGCCCATTGTGACATCCAGTCCATCTTGCCGGGGGCCTTCCTCTTTTTTTTGCTGCCCCTACAGAGCTTTTCCAAGCATGATGTCCTTCTCCAGGAACTGGCCTCTTCTGACAGTATGTCCAAAGTACATAAGACCAGTAGAAAGCCTCGCCTTTCTCTTGCAGAGTGACTGGTGGTGTCAAACTGCTGACCCCATGTGAAACCCACTCCACCACCGGGACTTCTAACTGTGGGAGAAGGGACCACTGTAGGTTGGATGGATTTGCCAGGACTCCATGCTGAGCCAGTTTTCCCAACCACTCAGGCTCAAGCTCCAAATGCAAGGACTCCCCACCTCCCCTCTGTCACCTTCTGGTCAGATCTCCGCTCCAAAGATTTGACGTCGCAAAGCACTGCAAGTGGAGTAGGCACAATCCATTCCTTCTTATAAATCAAGTTGTCATAATCCAAAGGCAAGCTCCAACTTTAATAACAAACACCCAACATTATGACATTTTACCTTTTCCAACTATTTATGTAGGCACAAATATTGTGCTTAAAATGTTAAACTACACAGTTAACATAAAACAGCTCACTTACTTAAATGGAGTAAAAATAAAGCTGGTTAGGCCAATTCTGTCTCCCTTCCAGGCCCCACTCTTTAAATAGATCATTCATTCAACAAAGGCCTGGTGTGTGCTTAATGTCACATGCAGCATACCCAGAACCCATCCAGAAATAGTCTCGTTGCTCCAAGCACCTTAGGGAGCCACAAGGAACAAGATGGGAGCCACTCTGACACTGACCTGTGCCTGTCCAGTTCTTCAGAACCATCTCAAACTCTCTGCCAGCAAGTCCACTCTGACTTGGAGACACCAGTGCCTGGCATGTCCTTTCCAACCTCACCTCTAAAATGCTATTCCAGGCTGCCACTAGAGGGGCTTGGGGGTGACACTGTCAGAGGGGATTCACTGTCTAAAATTTTGTGCAGTGTTTCAACAGAAAATCCCTATAGCTAGTTATAACAATGAAACTGTTTCCATGAGCCTGCTGAAGGCTAGGGCCTATGCTAATTTTTTTTAACCTAATTTGCTCTGGTAAGAGTTGTCCTTTTTTGCTCAGTTGCAATGAATTTTGAATCAAAGTGGTTACAAGCATGTGCCATTATTTTCACTGCTGTTGATGACTTTATAGTCACCGATTTGTCAGTTTTTCTATCTAACCTTAATATTGAAAATTCAATATTTGTGAAACTATATTAATAACTTCTTGAAATGAAGCAGTACTTGCATACTAATAAAATACTAATCATGTACAATTGCTAATTACAGTTAGTTTCTACTAAGTACAATTATTGATAATGTAAGTAATAATGATGTAATTGGATGTAGAAATATTTTACAAAGCAATCTTGTTAGGATGCATAAAATCTAAGAAATATTACATCTAAGCAATTGTTAAGTTATTTATCACATATTTTTCGAAGATTAAACTTGACAGTAAATATTCTGGAGGAGTCTGTATGATGGTCTGGGACAGGAAGAAGGTCCATGTAGGGGAAGGTGACAACAAGACTGACAACACTGGTACACCAACCCCAAGAATGCCCTTACTTCCCAACACCCCCAACACCCCGCCGCCAGTCCAGCTCTAATGGGAACAAGAAGTGCCCTGGTTGAGGTTTTGTGGCTGCCGAGGAGGCGATCGCCTGGGAAGTAGACTCCTCCCCCAGGCTTCTGTCTGCTCCACGGTGGGAAGCATCTTCCCTACAGGATATCAATGCAAGCCTGAGTAAGAAAAATATCTTCCACTTATGCCATGGCATACCAGTTATACAGAAATACCATTCTGAGAAATAGTCTTCAGGAGAGCCTGGATGAACTCATACAGTCTCAACAGATCACCCCTCAGCTTGCCCTTCAAGTTCTTCTTGAATTTGATAAGGCTATAAATTCAGCCTTGGCTCAGAGGGTCAGGAACAGAGTCAATTTCAGGGACTCTCTAAATATGTACAGATTCTGCGATGATGTGTGGACTTTTGCTTTGAATGATGTTGAATTCAGAGAGGCGACAGAGCTTATTAAAGTGGATAAAGTGAAAATGTAGCTTGTGATGGTAAAAATACCGGCTCCAACACTACAGAATGAAGAAAGAAAACAGGTTTTGTCTTGCCATCTTTTGTTGTTTATTGCTTTTTTGAGAAGCATAGAAGAGGCTTTTAAAATTTATTCTAGCAGTGCAGACATGACTATCCTGTGCTACACTAGCACAGAAGTCCCTGAGCAAGAAGCTTATAACTATAACCTCTTACCTTTATTATACAGCATGGAAACTCTCTCGATCTCCCTTTTTTTAAATGACAAATCAGATGTTGTTGCCTTCCTACAAACATTCTGTAATAAACTCATTTTAAAATGTAAAAAAAAAAAAAAAAGCTCCCAGGTCTCCAATGTCAAGAGTAGAAAGTCTCAGTCCCACTTGGAGGAGGACAGCTTCTCCAGTTCTATGACCCTGGGCTGTGACACACAGAAATGAAAGTGGTGGAGAAGAGAAAATTTTGTAGTCACTACTCAGAAAGGCACAGTGGAGGATGATCAGGACTTGGCCCCTGACTCTTGGTCCCACACTCAGACGGCAATTGGATTTTAACAAGGAGTCGGGTTTGTGGTTTGGGAAATCCGGCATCTTTTACTGCCTTGGGTCATATTTGAAATATTTGCAGCCGTTTAAAATAGCGTAATGTTATTTTCCCCCTTGTCTTCAAAACAAACCCAGCAAGCTTTTATAAGTCATCACAACAAGCATAAAATTGGGACACTGGAAAATCTTTGGGTAGAGGCTTTGGAAAACTCCATTCTCTCTCAGGAGGAGTGCCTGGATGTGGGTGCAGAGAACGATTAGCTTCTTGGGGGGTCCCTGATCTTGAATGACTTGGGGGATACTGAATGATGAAGATAGGCGTCAGAGACTGTCTACCCAACCCATCTGTCTTCAGTGCAATGACACAAGTGTGTACAGGGACATGGGGACCTTCCCTTTAGCCAAGATATCTTGCTTTTCTGGAATTTTCTTGTAAGACAAAAATCAAAGTAATTCAGAGACTCATATTTATTTAACCAACCAATTCCCCAAACCCTGTCCCTCTGTCCCACGAGCCATGATGTCTGGGGCTTCTTCCTGCCAAAGGGCTTCAGGTGGGGGCTTCCACTGACCTGAAGAAGTGAACCAGCCTCGGATGCAAGGGGACCAAGCTTTCTGCTATTGGCAAAGGAAAGGTACTGAGCTTTGCTGGTGGTGGGAGAGGAGGGGAGGGAAGCTCCTACATACAGAGCAGCCCCACTGGTGCAGTGGTTAAGCACTCCGTGGCTAGGCAGAGGCCAGCGTTTTGAACCTGCCAGCTGCTCTGTGGAAGAAAGATGAGGTAATCTGCCTTTGCAAAGATGTGCTGCCTGGGAATCTCTATGCAGCAGTTCTACTCTTATAGGGTTATCTTATAGGGTTATCGTGAGTCCAAATCCACCTGAAGGCTTTGAGGATGGTTTTTAAGTATATGCAAATATATTCATGTGTAATAAATATAGAGATATAACCACTTGCAGGTACCTTGCAGGTTGTTCTGATGCTACACCAGTTTTTTGATGTGTGTGTGTGCGTATTAAGAATATAAGAAGAAACATGCACAAAACCATCACCTCCCGTGTGCGCGCGCGCACACACACACACACACACACACACACACTGGCACAGCACTCATGGGAACTGGGCTGGCTGAGCCAGCCAGCTCTGTGCTGAGTGTGGGAGACTCCTCTTTGGAAGAAGGACATGTGAATGGTCCCAGAGTCCTAGGGGATAAAAGACTTGAGAAGAAAGGCGATTCTCAATGAATGGACTCGAAATGGGCTGGAAAACAGAGAAACGGACTCTCTGAATGAAAAGCTGAAGAAGTGTCCTTTTTGTTGCCTCCTTCACTCTGAGGGGTTGTGCTGCCCCCTCACCTCCATAGCCCCCTCCATCCTGCCTGACCCCTTGTCCACCCTCTGCTCCTCAGGCCCAGAGAAAAGGCTTCTTGTTGTAATCCCATCTGCCTGCTCATCCGCATTCTTTTATCTCTGCCCAGGGCCTGGCAGTTGGGCTGGGGTTTCAGCTGCCAGAAATGTGGGTTTCACATCTAATATTCCCAAGATGGGCATCTGAGAAATGTCAGTTTACATCAAGACTGCTTCTCTAACAAATGGCTAGAGAGCTTCCCCCAGCAGGGTCGGGAAATAGTTCTCTCTTCAAAATCATGCCAATATAAACTCAGATCCACATTTGGGATGGTCTGACTTAAAGAGACAGGGGGCCACTTTGGTCTTACAATTGAACAAAAAAATCCATTTTAAAATTAAGTGAAAAAAAATAGAACTTAAGTAATTTAGAAAAATGATGCTTGGTATAAAAACTAATATTGTCTGGGCACCCATTCTTAAGAAGAGCCTTGGTGGCTAAATCAGAGTGAAATGTGGGTCAGGGTAATAGAAGACAAAATCTCTAATGGCTTTCACTTTACGTGGTTGATGAAGTAGTAGTTAGATGAGTTGGGAAGCACACTCCCCCTGCCAGGCGCTCGGTTTTGACTCGCAGTGGCCCCCGTGTCGGACAGTACCCGGGCTCTGTGGGTTTCTGACGCGTCCAGCTTCATCTTCGTCCTGGGGAACAGTTGGCGGGTCCGAACCTCGGACCTTACTGTTAGCAGCCTTGTGTGGAGCCCACTACAGCAGCAGGGGATGGATGTGATAAAATAAGTTTGTGTGCCGTCGAGTCCATTCCAACTCACAGTGACTCTGTGGGACAGGCCAGCACTGTCCCCTCGGGTTCTCCGCGTTGAAGTCTTCCTGGGAGCAGACAGCTAAGTCTTCCTCCCACAGCGCCCCAGGGTGATTGAGACCGGCAGACAAGTGTTTAACCGGTGCTCCTCCAGGGTGCCTTACAAGCATAAAGGAAAGAAAGAGACATCACTTAGAGGAATTTCTCTGCTCTGTGGAAAATTCTGAAAGAAAAGGAGAGAAGTACTTTTCGAGGTCGAGGACCTGGACCACTGACTTAGTTCATTGGAATCCCACTTGGAGCTAGATTTTAATGTTTAGCCATGTAAAAAGTCTCTGCTCATGATTCCCAGGTCAAGCATTTGTAGGGGATCTGCTAACACAGGGTCCCTGCAGTCTTGCTGAGGAAAAACCAGGATGGGCAGAGCTCTGCCTGGAGGACTGACAGGCTTTTTAGTTCCAGCTGAATACAGAGCAACACATCATAAGGCAGTAACTAGTCTGTACTCTGTTCCAACCCCATGATTTTTTATCCTGTCCACCTCCCAACCCCCCTTTCCAGGGCTGTCCTTTGTTAGATTGGCTTTTATCTAAGGGGTGAAGAGTTCGGAGGCTTGGGGAACCATGGCATAGGATGTGGTGAGGCTAGGAGTGTGACAGGACTGGAGAGGCACGTGGGTTTGAGGAGTGGGGGGTGGGGGGTGGCGGGGGAGGAAAGTGGATGTGGGTGGGTGAAGTGGGCACGAGAAGGGCTGCTGTAGCTGGGGAAGCTATCCTAAGAGAAACTTTCTGGTAACAGACTTGAGCTTCAGCAGAGATTATGTTTGATTTTGAAACCCTGGCTGCTTCCTTCTCTAATTTGATGGTGTAGTCATTATGCAGAGACTGCTAACTACAAAGTCGGTGGTTCGGAATGTGCTAGTTGCTCCACAGGATAAAGACAAGGATTTCTGCTCCCTTCAGGAAGGCGTCTTAGAGACCCACAAGGTCGTTTACCCTGTTCTCTAGCATCACCAGGACTCAGCGTTGACTCCGTAGCCATGAGTCTGGTTTTGGTATAGAAGCAAAATCAAAGAACCCCGTGGTTTATTGGACTAAAAATTGGACTTCTGATCACAAAGGTAGTGGTTGAAACGCACCAGCTTCCCTGTGGGGGAATGCTGAAGCTGTGTGCTCCAGAAGGATTGATAGCTTCAGAAACCCTGCGCGGTAGTTCTACTCTGTCGTGCAGGGTCTGCATGATTGGGAGCCCATCCAG